>JAOBAT010135929.1:0-11979 GCA_026413305.1 Hydrozoanthus tunicans | reverse complement strand
GCGTTATGATCAAAATCGATTGGCCCCGAATCGATTGTACTTGTGGGACTATTATGGTAAACAGAGTCATTCTGAGGTGGAGCTGAGGAGTTTGAAGGAATGACCTGATTAGTTATTTCTGCCCCGAGCATAGATAAGGGGTATATAAGGGTTTGTTTTACCTAAATCGATTAGCTCGGACTCGATTGTACTGTGCTCCTGCGGGACTCTTGAGGCCTGCCGAGTTATTCTTAGTTTTGTCCTAAAAGCATTTGAGGTGATGAATTTGTAAGATAATTTCCCTAAGCTAGGTAGGGGTTCTAACCTAAATTGATTGGCTCGGAGTCGATTGAACTGTGCTTCTATGGAATTCTCATGGCCTGCTCGAGACATATACTGAAGAGTCCCCAGGGAATTTGAGGGGATGAACTTATAAGATAATTTCCCACAGCTAGATGTAGGGGGTTATGACCAAAATCGAATAGCTCGGAATCTATGGGACTCTTGGGCTGAGTCATTCTGAGGCGGTCCGAGGGAAATTGAGGGGATGACCTTATTAGGTAATTTCGCCCCCAAGCTAGGTAGGAGGTTCTTATCTTAATCGATTGGTTTGACCCTTGCCGAGCGGTTAACATGTTCGACTGTCTAGGAAACGTGATAAATCGAGTCACTACGTTGGTGTTTCTGTAGAAAAACAGTTTGGTAAATTTGATGGACGCAACAACATTCTTCAGTTTCATCATGGTTCAATGCTACGAAACTAACATGTTTCGAGGTGTCTCGCCTTTCTTCAGAGTGTGGCTGTTACCTAAATGAACAGATTTAAGTACAATCTAAAGACAATGTAAAATACTGTGATATTAACTAAATTTCCAAGGAGAGATTAACGTGCATAACTTGATGGTTCAGATTTGGTTTGACTCATTTTATATGCATAGCTTCTTTTAATTTGATTGAAAAGCTGTTTCCATGGTCTATTATTTCGAAGCACTCGCTAGAACTGAGGCTGCTCGGCATTCTTCCGATTGTATAAATTTTGTAGAGTTTGGTAAATATTTTAAAAACCGCTGAAATATCAGGAGAAACTGGCGTTTCAGGCTGTCGTCTGTGGGCTCGGAGTAAAGTAAGGAGTAGAGTACCGAACGTTTCTTGTTTTTCCGCGGTACACCTCAATAATATCAACCAAACTGCTTATGCATTGGAAAAAGGGACAAAATACTAGTATAGACCTTCCCAATATACCAAAGATGTAGTTGTAAGAATGCTTCAGCAGAAACATTATGCATCTTTTGTCTGAGCTTTTTATTTCCGACGAGTTTATTTGGTTACGAGCAAACTCAACTAATCCAAATGTAAACATTATAGGCTTACACAAATCTATTCCAAAGCAAACTACTTTTAATTTTGAGTCCACCCTCCCTCTAATTGTAATAAATATCTCGTTTGAAATCTTAGAAATCAAATAGATTCTCTTAAGCCCATCACGATATTAAAAAGAATCGACCGACAAAACAACCTACATATGTTGTGTAAGACAAAAGTTTAAAACAGCGTTGTGGAAAAGAATTGTTATCCATTTTTCCGATGTGGCTCTTTTTATATTTCTAGTATGTACTTCCGTCTTGTTTGCTTCTTCGCAAATAAGTGTCCACTCCTTAGATCCAAGCATCTAAAGTTAAACTATAGACTTGTTTTCCTTATTTATAGTAGACTTTGAAACTGATACCTATTTGAACGATGAAACGGCAACTGCACCAAGCAATCTTAGTTTAATGGTATCACAACTTTAGGGCTATTGATGCCACTGTTTCACTCTCGTTGCACGTTATGTTTGGAGGCTAGTAACTTTCCGAGTTACGGCTTACTCCAAATCAAAACTGCTAAAAAAATCTGAATCCTTTCTCGAGCCTAATGGCCAATTAGGCCGGCGCTTATCTCCGGCTTCCGTAGTGCTAAATAGAAGAAAGGCCTTGACTTCCCCTGGAGTAAATCCATCACAGGTTGCCCGGTTGTACAAAGGCCAATCAGCACTACCCGAAGGTTAAATTCTTATCCTGCGTTCTTGTTTCCAAACCTTACAGAGGCTAATTTGAGTTGTAATTAGGTACTAGACAAGTTTTTGCCTCGAAAATCTAAACAGCATTTTATAAGAACCGTCCAGGGTCTAACCAGCCTTTGAGGAACCCATGTCGGCTTCATTTATACAGCTAAGTCAACTGGAACAAAGTCAGATAAAGTGTCTTGCTCAAGGACACAACACAGCGGTCTGATTGGGGCTCGAACTCGCGACCCTAGGATTACGAGTCGAATGTGTTCGCACTAACCGCTCGGCCACTGCGCCGCCGACATAAATGAGTGAGTCTTTTTTCTAACGCTTTTCAACGTCAGACTAAAGTTTAGTATCCTGAACTACATACTCGTCGCAGTTTTCTAATCCGGAATTGATATAAGAGTTTTCCGCAAAGCTGTCTTTTTCCATTTCAGATCCAGGTGCATCAACCTGTTTCATCAACTCGCCGTGGAAAGCACCCTCGGTCTTTCTTTTCTTAGGAACGAAATTCTGAAATCTTTTGTTTCTCTTTAGAGAGCCCACAATAAGTCTTGAAGTTGAGACAGTTGGTGAACTGTTTGTCTGATACTTGACCTCTTTTCTGCCAATCGAATTGATGACCATATTGAGATTCTTGTCAAAACTTGTACTCTTGTGAACAGGTACAAACTGTTCAATGCTTGATGTGTTGGTTCCTTCGGTTTCGTTCAGACTCCTAGATGGTGATGGCGTCTGCAGAAGTTCCATTGAAGGCGATACACTAGTTAAGCGATTACCATTGTTACTTTTTCGTCTTACTCTAATGGCACTGGACGCCTTACTTTTACCTTCATCTTTCTCATCAGAAAGTTCACTGTTGCTGGTATCCATGTCATTACAACAGCAAATTAGAAGTCTGATGTACTTGATATATCCCCGACGAAATTGTTTTGTCAATGTACCGTATACTATTGGGTTTAAACTACTATGAAGAAAATACATTGCTTCAGAAAATTGCCAAAACAAGCTTGACAAATGCTTGTGTTCTGCCTTTCCAAAGTCCGTTATCATCCATGCGATTTGGTTCGGAAGCATGCACACAGCAAACAGGAGCACGATTGCCGCAAGTGTTTTGATAATTTGTATGTTTTCACTCTTGGCATCGTTTCTTACAAGTTGACCGTTCTGGTTAACGGAGGTACGAGGAACTCTCGATCTTGTGATATGACACGCGATCCGTATATACGCAACCAAGATAACTAACAATGGCATTGCATACTGTAAGACAAACAGCATCGCTGTGTAAGCTTTTCTGTAGTCGCTAGTTGGCCAGTTTTCGTTGCACAAGTTTTCGTTTGAAGGCTGAGCAACCAGTATTAATGGTAAGATGGAGATCATTGATCCAACCCAAACAAATCCGAGCAGTATAAGAACATGATGAAAATTTGTCCGCGTGCGGAATGGTTGTAGAATGGCACGACATCTTTCAAGTGCCATAAAGGTCATCGTAAAAATGCTAACAAACAAGCTAACGGACATAAGCGGCCAGATTCCCTTGCAGTAAAAGGAATTTCTTGGAAGACGCTTGAAGAGTTCGTATATGAATATCGGGTGAGTTAATATAATAAATATCAGATCTGATACTGCAAGATTGAAGATAAAGTAGTCGATTACTGTTCTTCGTTTCTTGTCGCGGAGAATTATCATCACTAAAGAGTTTCCGATTGTTCCAATGAATAGGAACAAGCTATACATTACCACTTTTATCAGTCTGGTAATCTCGTTGTCAGTGGAAGAGGATTCTATAGTAGCAGTGACGTTTGTTGCATTGGTGAGTGCAGTTAGATTCATTGTTTAGGGAACTCGCGTTCAATCCAGTCCGGGAGCCAAGATTAGGGTATAAGCTTGAAATCTTTTTCACTGAAGCATTGACTTTGCTATTGAAACGCGCTTTTAAACAGCGATTACTCGCATCATAAAAAGCTCCCTCCAAAAGAGTTCTTGTTGTCTCTGCAAAACAATAAAAAATTCTTAATTTCAAGTGCAATTCAGGAGTTTGTCAATGTTGAAGATTAGAGTAAACTCACATTTCCGACATCGTGTCCTTGCTTAATAGTCGGTTAAATGAAATAAGATTAATGTTGCGAATTCTAGAACCAAAGCTTTAATATCTAACTAAAAATCATAATGACCAAAAAATGAATACCTCAAAACAGCTTTAGTGTACTTTTGCAAACATCGCCATTTTGATACTATTTCTAGCGATTCCGTTTGGTAAACCCATTTAGAATACCATCATTGCCTGTGGTATTTCGCCGAAAAGGTTTAAGAATTGACAAAGATCTTCTTATCCAGCTCCTTCGATTTTCAGTGACATAACATTATTGAAATACTCTAGAAAAATGATTAAACGGGATTATTTTGAATGACACGTTTTAATATTGAAATGCGTTCAATATTTGCTCATTAAGTAAAAACGATTTGCACCTGATTTTTATTCTCCTATGAAAAAAACTACAAGTGAAGAAAGATAGTTTAAATACAAGAAAAAGCCCGTAATGGTTAGCAGTACAAGTTTACAATATCAGTTTTCAGTTTATTGATTTCGCTAACACTCTAATCTTTACATGCAAAATTAAAAAAAAGAAACGGCAGGAAACCGGCTCAAAAGAAGCCGAAGGCTTGTTGACGTGGGTCACCTTAAATAGATACAAAATATATTAAATCACAAACAGACTACAACTGTTAGGCAGTACAAAATAAATTAAGTATAGCCGGTGAGTTCGATTCAAAATTATCTTTTAGAATCGAATTCGAAAGTGAAAACAGCGAAGAGCGAAAGCCAAAAGTGAAAAGCGGAAAGAACACAGTTCTAATGTTACCAAAACATAATAAGAATGGTTTAAGTGAAGTTAAAAAAAGAGATAATACTTTCTTAGTTTCATCAATTAAAGAATTTCTTAGCTTAGGGCCATGGAAACGAAAACGCAACGCCAAGTTAAACAAAACTTGGTATATATCACCAGGGAAGTAAAGCTGTTTACTAGTTTAAGCATAAAAATCTGTTTAGAATAAACGCACATTTTGGAAAGCAGCAGAAGTTTTGGCACCGAAAACCTTTTAACACTAATTTGTCTGTTTTTCTATATCCACAAAATAGTGAAACTTGTTTCAAAGTAACAACTCTTTTGAACCTTTTCTATCAAGAGAGGCTTCAACGAAGCTGAATGATATATATTATATTTTTAATGATAATGCTACAGACGGCAACTCAAAGAGTGATTTGGAGGCAGTAATAATAAATGAGATTAATCACGGCTTTCCGATAAAACACAATAATGCAATTAATATCAACTAAAAGTTAGTTCGGACGCCTATTTCACTATTCAAAGGTAAAATGAACTTTGATAGATCTTGCCTCTTTGGGGACCTTCTAGAAATGTGCACTATACACCTAAAAGGTGTTTACTATATGTAATACAACTAATTGTTAAATTATGCAAAAAAGTAGTTTTTTAACAATTTGAATAACTTTCGATCTCATGCTCTGAGTTGCAATGTACTTTTCTTCTCCAACGGACTTAATTAAATCTCCGTGTCTTTGTTTGTCTGTCTGTCTGTCGGTCTGTCGCTCTTAACTTCTTTCAGTTACTATGGCGACCTGCAGGTTGTTTAAGTGTGATGTGAGCACACGCTTAAATGCCCAAACTGCGCAGGCGCGTCAAAACAACTGGCGCCTTCTTTTGTTCACAATACGTTCTCTTTTTGCAAACGTCCACCTTCAAATGAAATATTCATAAAGTCATATCAATTCACAGGCAGTGCAACAGCTTCTAAACTTGATTTTAAGATAAGTTTCCTATATATAATCTAGGAGAAGCTCGTTCGTTCGGAAAAGTACTTTGTACCCTTAAACACCCAAGCAAACCCTTAATATAAAGAAAAGTAACTTGCAAAAGGTCTATATCACGATCATACTGTGTATAAAACATTACTGCTTAACGTAAAACCATTCTCGACTTACCGCGTTTTGCAGACCAACACAAAATCAAAATTGCTACAAATCGCAATGAAACTGTCAAAGACACTCTCTGAAATTCTGTGTCAGGATTTTAGCCGCGATAAATGGACTGGAGTACTTAAAAACATCTGCTGGCTGGCACTAGACTGAAAAACTACTTTTTATTGTTTCAATTTAGATTGACTTCAGATAAAGGGCGATGCAAGAGTGTATACGTGCTGTATCGCATTACAATTAAAAGTAGATAAAAATTACCAGCGATGTCTAAATTTGAAAGAAACACAATTTTTATAGAAAAACTACCTACCGATTAGCAAACACGAGTTAATATCTCGCTCTTTCAACTTTTGCAACTCTAGGTTTTTTTCCATCAGTTCTGAAAGATAAAATTGCTTGAAAGAACACAAACTGAGAAATAATTATCAGCTGCTACTCGGATATTGTGTTGAATTTCAAGTTCAACATTACTAAAACCGATAAGTACAAAAGAAAGATCTCTGCTCTCGATTATCTCTTCCAAAGTATTGTCAGTATCACTCTTGAACAACTATCGTTAAGTGCAAGTGCTTAATTAGAGTATTTTAAAGCCCTTAAAATGTTTCGCTAATGCATGTTCGCCTTAAACACGAGGTTCCAGTATAAAAGGGCTGAGCCCAGGGGTTTCACGCGTTCAAACGCCGTCGAGTTAACATCTATAAAGGTCGATCCGTGCTCCCTTCCAGCTGTGGCGCGCTTTTTGATTCGCGTTTTATTTGCACTTAGATTAGTTTCGCAATTTCAAAATAAAGCAAACAATCTACAGTTGTGTACAGCTCATTCTTGCTTCTGAGCCTTGCCAGGACGGTATTCGGCTGATTTTAATTTTATTAGTGTTACAACTATGAATTTTAGTTCCTGAAGCGAAATTTCACCGAATAAAATAACGAAAAAATGCGGGCCTCGATCGACGTTGTTTGACTAATTTGGTCTTGCGAGGCACGCGCAAATTTCGAATTGCTCTGGCGATAAATTTCGTATATCTTAATTCTTAACAGCAGCCTAATCACGACGTACGCCTACCAGTATAGTAGAATGGTATCATGCCAATGACTTCATTTACTATTAAAAAGACTTCAGACTTCGTTTACTATTAAAAGATGAAACTGTTTCATGATTATGGTGTAAATGACCTCGAATTGTTGAAAGTGGGTTGTTTCTTTTGTCAATGGCCACCATTACATTTTAAAATTCATTCAAATTTCATGAAAAGGGTCGAAAAAGGGGCGGGCCTAACCCTTTTATACTGGAACCTCGTGTTTAATACAATTTTAGTCCAAACATTTAAAAATCTGTTCCCGTTTAAAATGCATATAACGCTAACATTTTTCTTTAGATCAAATCATTTCGTATATAATTTAAAGTACTTTTGCAAAAAAAAAAGTGAAATTTGGTCAAATTGTATTTTTTTCTACAGTGGCTCAAACTAGAAAAAATTTCGGCCATCTTGGTTCATGACCGCGTTTTCAAGGGACTGGTATGTGACCTCGTACCCGACTTGCAATATTGAGCAAATGAGATCTTTTCTAAACACGAAAGGGCAAAAGAATGGAGAAGTGTAGAAGGAATTGAAATCTTCTGAATCAAAAATCTCTGATTCATACACGTCCATTTGCTGTGTTTTGATCCAGAGATGAACGGGAATGACGTCATAACCCAGTTCCCCTAAAACGCGGTCGTGAACCAACAAAACTTGAACCACAAGTATGTATAAAAATCGAGAATACGACCGATTTCAAAGGTTCGTTTCTAAACGTCCTTAGTTTTCAAACACTTAAACAAAAATAAATGTTATTGTTATAGGCACTTTAAGGCTTTAAAACGCTAGCTTTCCAAATGCACTAACATCATGATTAACTGTAACGTAAGGATTAAAGCTGTGCATTCTTCCAAGTACACCTTTTTTCATAGAAACAAAATTTATAAGAATTCCGAGGCTGAGATTGCACAAAAACTAAAAACGACCAAAGAGAAATCACTTACAAAGCTGAAATTTTGATCAAACCATTTGAAGATATCGATATTTAATTTTTGAAAATAGATTGAGATGTACATTGATTGTAAAGGTATTGATGCCAATGGAAAACTAGGATTTTTCCTTTTATAGTAAAAATCACATCTTCATCGCGCGCAAAGAAGCTGGACACAATTTTTATCTTTCACGTGTGAGGATACTGTGGTCGCCATAGTTGCTAACACGAGTATCCAATTACAAGAGAGCTTCCCGCTCAAGCCTGCGGCCAGTTCTCTTAAAAAAAGTTTTGTTTTATGAAGGAATTTCATCAATATATATAAAACAAAGAGAACGTTACATGGCCGCAAAAAAAAAGTTGCATTGTTTTGCATTTTCTTTTCCCTTATCATTTGTAATTGAAATGATTTCTATAATTGTCAATATTATTGTACTTGTGTTTGTAATTCAGTTTTATAGTCCAGTTTATATTTACCTAGTGTCTTATTAATCTTATTAATATTGATTATTACGACCTCAAAAATGTTTATACCAACTAATGGCAGTCTGACTCGATTAGTTTTAAAACTATTTTCAGGCTGCCAGTATCATCTATTCGTTTATTTCCTTAATTATAAATCAATATGTAAAAAAATTTAAGATACAAATAAACTATGTTGTTGTTGTTGCATGGGGATACAAATGCTATTTTCTTCATGCTTAAAGTAACTCTTAATCGTTCATTTCGTTTACTTGTGAGAGATGCCTTTAGCGCTGGAAGATAAATAGAGGACATTATACATTTCCAAATAGTGAAAAAATATCTCACGAGTGAGCGCAAAATTTCTTCTTATCACATCCTTAGTGAGATTCTGCATGTTTCTTTCAATTATCAACGAAGTAAATTGTTTCAACGGCGGGAAAAGTTTCCTTAAAAATGTGATGATATGGAAATCGTGCGTTTTTGGTATCACCACGTGTGCTTGATATGGGTGGCCGATACGCTCTATGTTTCACCGATCTACTATGTAAATATCGAACTGAGCCTATGTAATAAAATTCATATCCCCACGCGCAGCCATGTTATATCCTCCTATTTATAACCTCTCTGTTCATTTGGAAATATCAGGAAATAAGAACAATTTAACTCAAGAACACTCTTCAGCCTGAAATCGCCATTAAGCCTGCCTGAGCCGAACGTTACTGGCTCTTATGTAAAAAAGGGTATACCACGCTACGTCTGTACGAACCCTCAAAGGTGTTAATTATAAAATAAAATCGTTTACTTCAAGTACGAAAACATTCGGACGATTAAGTTTCCGGTAAAAAAAGGTCCGAAAAAATTTAATAGTCCGAACAATTGAACTCCGAACATTAAAACTTAAGAACGTTTCAAAGTTTGCTTAACCATGTCACAAGATTTGGAAGCTACGTGTGGTTAAATTTAATTTTTGATTTTTAAAATATCACAAGATTTGTCTCATCATTTGAACGAATTGATCAAGAATACACCCGCGAAAGCAATTCGTTTACAAATACATGTATGTATTGCAGAACTCATTTTTTTCCATTTAAACCACATATAGAAATAGAACAAATTAAGAACGATTTGAGGCACAAATCGCCAAAAAATTAAGAATGAGCCACGGCTAAATTTACTGGTTCTTATAAAAAAAAAGCGTGTAACACCAATATTGTTAAACTAGAAAAGAGTGCCGAGTTTGTACTATGGTGTCGCATTGTGCTAAGCAAATAATTCATGTAAACATGATAACGAAAAAGGCAACCTGTCAAAGTAATAGAATAAATTACGCGAACATTTAAACGCATGGCTCTCAGTTATACGGTAATACGACTTCACGCTTTGGTTTTCAACCAAGTTAAGAATGCTTTGTTCTCTCTTGTTTAAATCCGCACCTCTTCATTAACAAGGCGCAGGTTTCAACCGAGTTCCGCAGTGTTTGAGATTGCAAGACTGAACCAACAATATGATGAAACACAAACAAATCGAAATACTTGCGTTGGGATAAAACATTGATTATTTAAGATTACTCATGAAACTGTGTTTATTTTTAGACGAAATACTTCAACGAAGCGCTTTAGGTTTTCCCAAAACAAGCATGAAAGAAGTCGTAAAAAAATAAATGTTGATTTTTTTTTTGAAAAACCTCTTCAGTTTTGTCCCAATTATAATAAAAATGGTTAACGACCAGCGTAGCAATGTCTTAATTTTGTAATAAGGAGAAAACGTATGAAATCTCTTCGATTTTGAAGGTTGTTTCTAATTCGTAATAACCCCAAAACATTACCTGTTAAACTAATCTAGACACGCTGCAAACTCTTCTTGCTTTGCCGAAATATTTTATTTGCTGAATAAAACTTCCGTTGAAAAGTTACACGCTCTTGCATTGAAAATCTGCAACAGACTTCTTGTTCAAAATAACTATAAAATTTTTCCTTATAACTTCTTTTTACTTCTAAAATTTAGTTGAATTTCCGTTTTTGAAGAGCGCCCAAACAGCGAAAATCATATGTTCATTGACAAGACAAAACAAGGAGATATTAAATTGCGTTTGTTACTGAGCAATGTCAGTCAATTATCAAACATTCACACTTTTGAGTGTTTGATTAGACGATACTTTCCTTACATTCATCCAAGGTCGAGTTCATTGCGATAGATTTTATACTAATAGTAGCTATCGCTAAATGCTGACGAGCAAGACAAACTTATATCGTAACAACGAAGCCAAAGGAATTAGAAGTTATTAAACTAAGGTACTGTTGAATCATTTTTTAAACACCATATTTTTCTTAGCTTTCTTAGACTGAAACTAAAATAGAATTCCGTTTCCTGGTTTTAAAACTCGTAACTCGTATTGACCAACAAAAAAACGATAAAAAAGCCATAGCTTCTTCCTTTGTTTCCAAAAGCCGATGAAACCGATGTTTCTGTCTATCGCCATCTGGTGTACACTGTGAATGGCTGACGTAAATTCTTTTGTTATCTTAAATTACGCGGACATCGACATGCAGCTCATTCACTCACGGCTCTATAAAAATACTGTTACCGCCTTGCATTCTCAACCTCTTATCCCCGACTACTCTTTGTCTTCTTTGGCAATCATTCTTCAATTTAGTTAACATACTTTCACGGCGGGACGAGTTTATATCTAACCATACTTGAATCCCTTATCTGAAAAGCTGTTCAAAGGGTTATTAAAATCCCTGACTACTCCATTCGCTGATACATGAAAAATAAAGCCGGGAACATTGAGAGATATGACACGTTTTTACCAAGCATAGAAAAAATGTTTTGATTGCTGTGTCTCAAGTGGATCTGTTTATCGTTTGTGGAACATTTGATTAAACCAACATATGCACGTTATTATTTTACTGCTACCCCGACCTGTTTCAAAACCGTGGGTATATTGACCCGCTTGTATCGTTTCAGTGACGTACCTTAATCCTACCAGTAGGCAAACTTCAACTGAAGCACTTCTGTGATTGAGTCTCTACCTTCGTATCGGCTAGATTGCTTCTGTCAAGCTCTTGACAGGTTTCAGTGCGCGACCTCGTACCCAGCGTCCTTCCGGTTTACCCAGTGGAAAGTGGAGTAGCCCTGGGTACGAGGTCGTCTTTTGGTTCCTTTGGAAATCAAACTTTCATCAAACTATGATGCCGAATATTGTCGGAAACAATTAAACTGCCGAAGATCAGAAAGATCAGTTTTGGCATAGAACAAGACACTGAATGTTTTTCTTCCTGCGGCAATGGAATCTGTTTGGGGCTGTTTAACTAAACTTTTTCTGCTCTTTTTCCATAACAATGTTGCTTCACTATGTTTTCGAAACAGATTCCTGAATTCTTTTTCGAACTACTTGAGCGGCGGAAACTGCAGGACCGGGGGAGAGCACTTCCCCCTTCTCTAATAATTTATTTTGGGGGGGGGGGGGGGGGGGGGTT
>JAOBAT010135918.1:0-11979 GCA_026413305.1 Hydrozoanthus tunicans | reverse complement strand
TCTTATTTACCTCACCATGCCACTAACTGTTCGACTTCACTCCGCAAACATGCTTTGCAAGTCTATCCTAAAGTCTACCTTACCCACTAACACATCACTACACACTATGAGTCTGGGTTTGGGAAATGATCGTTAATTTACATCACGATCTTTGTAAAATACCATGTTTTCTATTTTATTCATGTAAACGAATTGTGTAAAGTTTAGTATTAATAAAGACTGCCGAAACCCAAACACTTGTCTGCATCCTTAATGATTTAGACTTGAATTTTTCTCAACCAATGGAAAACCAGAGCAAACAAAAGAACTGATAGTGATTGACTGCTTTTTGACAGCCAGTTCATTCAAAAAATTGGATTGGACAAGCCAAAATGCTTTGTTTTAAGGCTTGCTTACGTCATGGTTCGAATTCGAACCAAATTTAAAGGGCCCGTCACCAAAGGGTTAAGAACGTACTTTACGAGAAAAAACCTAGCTAAAACGTTAGCGTGTGCATTTTATTAAATGACAAATATGAAAACAACATGGTAAAAAGAAACAAAAAAGTAGCATTATTGCATGGTTTGAGATCGAATTGCGTGAATTTAGCTACGGGATCATATTGCAATAGCATTCACTCGGGTGTAAACAAACATTCCACACAGCGGTTGTTTTAGCTATTCAGCGAAAAGTCAATCAAATTAAAAAAAACTTGCAAACGAGTAGGGTGATTCAGCTTTCAGTTTCAAACTTGATTCGGTGAATTTGTGACCTAAGGTAACGTTTGTTAAGTGTCGCGAGGCTGGTTGGTTTTCGGCTTGTTAACTTTTATTGAAATGAAATAATGTCTTCAAACTTCGCTAGTATTAAGAGCCATTCCAAACGTCTTCTTTCGAAGATATCAGAACTAAGAGACTCCGAGACTCTTGTCGATGTTTGTCTCAACGTCGGAGGGAAAACTTTCAAAGCCCATCGACTAGTACTTGCGTCTAGCAGTGAATATTTCAATGCAATGTTTACAGACGGTATGCGAGAAAGTTCTGAAACGGAGATCGACCTTAAAGACTGCTCCCTAACTGCAGAAACTTTTCAGGTCATCCTTGACTTCGTGTACGAATCTGAGCACGATGTCACAGAGGAAAATGTGTTGGAAGTATTGGAAGCGGCCGACCATCTACAGATGACGGATGTACTTGAAGGGTGTTCAACATTCATCTCAGAAAATCTTGTTGATGATCAGATTGAGAAGTTGGATATTCAAAGCTTGCAGAAGGTGACTTTATATCGATTTAGCGTTTTGTTGTTGTATTTTTTGGGCTATAACGACTTTACAATCCTAACAGTTCTGGCAAGGAGTTAAAATGATCTCCCTATGGTAAGATGCAGAACTATGAAAGCTATTAGCTTCAATTCTTTTGAACAGACTATCAGGATCATGGTAAGCTTACGAACTAGGGTTGAACGGGGGGATGAATATATATTGTGTGGTACCGAAGAACAAGGTTCTAAAAGGTTTTTTGACTAATACAATACTCAACTTGTGACTTTATTAATGTAAAAGTATATTTTTTTTGTAAGTTACTCATTGCCGTTTTTATCCAGAAAAACGAATAACGCGTCTGAGAAGAGTTTTTCTCATATTTAAAAATATTAAGACATATAAATTTCTTGTTCCAAACCTTTAACACTCCAATTTTCACAAACAAAGCTATATAATGAAACAAGTTTCGTTATGAATCTGCTTCGGCAGACTATAAACTTCCTTCGGGAAACTGAATGTCACAGCAATGTGATACTCATTTGCATATTTCAATGATGCTGTTAACTACGGCGTGAATTAAGCATCAAATTCCATTGTCATTTTTTCTTGTAAATTCCAAATTGCGGTCTACAAATTCGGTTTTGTGCATGAAAATGAAATGTGTTGACAGATAAATTTAAAAAGTCCAATTGAACTCCAGACAAGCAATGGTTGTTCATAAAAATGCAGGTATTACAACAATTTCTTTAGCTGACTTGAGATAAGAAAATGAATGTCAAAGTTGAAGCAAACTAGACAGTATTACAGTAAGTTGCTATTTATAACACTTGACTTTCAACTCCATTCCAAAAGAATAAAGACACTCGTCCTACCTACACGATAACGCGTTAAAATGCAGTTTGGCTGTCTTTCATCTAAAATATCCACACCCGAGTTTTGTATAACAAAGATTATTTGACAACAAACAGTGTTCTCTTAAACGCAACACGAAGATCATCCATCGCTATCCCATGTGGATGAAAACTGCCTAACACTGCCATCGAGAATGTACATAAGCTTAGATCCACAATTTATTTTTCATTTGTTCAACCCCTGACCATTAATGTTGCTAATGAAAAGCGCATTTTCCATTAGCATGCAAAAAATTTATTTCTGAGTTGAGTGAAATATTAACCTGCTGGTTCACTTTTTAAGAAACCGTAGGAAAACAAGAGTGAAAGGGTTAAGATACCTAATACATGGCATGAGAAAGTATGATGTTGTGCAGGGAGCTCCTGCCTCTGACAGTGGTATGCAAGACAGAGTCTCCCTCGAGCTACTTAGTTCTAGTGGTGAACTATGGAAAAATCGCAGTCATGATTCAGTGAATCCTATTTTTCAATTCCCAAAATGGCCAAACCCCAGTTGCATTTTACCCCTTCAGGACCCTCGACTACATTTGTTCAGGGATAGATCCAATTTTTTTGTAAAGGGGAGAGGGTGAGTATTCATTGTCTGATCACCAACATATTTAAGCTTGATCCTTGCTTTTTGTATTTTTATATGTTCCCTTAAAATACCGATAGTGACAAGTCACCCGTTCCACCCTATTTCGCCTGAGTCACATGCAGTCATCGACTGCGTATTTTTCTAAGTCGTTCTCAAACAATTTACACTTGCAACTAATGGACAACAAAGCTGATATGAGCTCGATAGAGAATGCCGGTATAATTAAAGCGTATAACTACATTTAGGTAACTTGCAATCTTTGATTACATAATTTTAGAAACCAAAAGTCAGTTATTTGTTTCTAATCACGAAAAATAGCCACCATTGGCATTGATTGTATGTTTTTGGATTCTTGTTTACAGTCGTTGCAAACACTGCTTGTGGTATATATTAAAAAAGTACCTAACAACACACAAAAACACACGGGTACTATGTGTTAATGCGTCTGAAAGCTAACACGGATGAAAAAACTTTGAAGTTAACGCAGATGCCATAATCTTGCACGAGCTTCCAACAATGCAGTTTTAAATGCAGCGTTTCTTTAGAGAATTGTTTAAAAAGGTTCGGGATTTTAACAGAAAAAAGGGAGATACGATGCATGCTTTTTAATGGTAACCTTAAAAACTTGCATGCAAAGAACATATGCCTTCAACAAGTTGCTGGCAAAGATAAGAAGATCCCAAAATAGTTGTCGAGTTTTTTCAACAAGACATTCAACAACGGCTGATAATTTTACGCGGAGAACAAATTAACCAAAAAAGAATAAATCAACTGGGGTTATTAAAAAACCGCGTTAATTTCGTGTAATGAGGCACAGTAAACCCAATTTGTTTGTATTTCTAACCTCCATGCTCATAAAAAAGCTAAATGAACGTCACAGAAAAAATGACGAGGAATTCTAGCAGTTTGAAGTAACTACCTATAAATGAGATTGACCATTGTAATTTCATATTTAAACTGACCGTAAGTTTCAGGAGTTGCTTGTTCAGAGCTACGACCGGCCCCAATTTGCGCAATTGGCTAAAACCTTATAATTATATTAAGAAACATCAACGAATAATTTTGCCTCTGTTATTTTTTGAACAGGTGCTGAACGTTGCTGAAGAGCACAGCTTAACTGACCTTCGAGATGAAGTGTTTGACAGAATGGCGATGTCCTTTAAGATAATAAGTGAATCTGAAGCCTTTCTCGAACACCTTGAAGCAACCAATCTAATGGCGTTGCTCGGAAGGGACAACCTTACAGCCCCGTCGGAAACATTTGTTTTTCACTCAGTAATCAGATGGATTTACCACAACCTAGATGAGAGGCTCGGGCATGCCTCCTCACTGATACCAGCCGTGAGAGTTGGGCTAGTGGATGTGAGTGAATTGATAACACAGCTTAGAAGAACAGAGTTATGGAAGATCGAAGAGTGTCGAATAGTTCTCTTTGAGGCATTGTTGTTTGACCGTTCGCCATCTTTGTTGGCCGAGCTATCACTGGTAAAGTGCGACCCGAGAGCAACGTCTTCCGTAAGTGGAACTAAACTTGTATCCAACGATTAATAAAGTTAATTAATGATAACAACAACAATTCTGGTCCGAAATTAACTGTTCCCTTAGGGAGCCCACTGGCGATTAACCTAAAAATTTGGTCGCCAAATGGAATAGTTTGGTCACCAAACACAAACTAAAGAAAACAATCCCTCTGGCACCTTCATTTATCATAAAGTACAAAATTAACCTTTTTTATGACTATAGGTAAACAAAATGTTTCCATTTAACGCAAGATACATACAGCTATCAAAGGCCAGACTCACAAAAGTCATGTAATAATCGTAGTAACAAGTCCTATACATTTTAATCAGCTCAATGAGCGTGTTTAATTCTCAATGTTCTTGTGAAGGCTACGGATTTCTTTCTCTTATTACTTGCATTTAATTGGAACTGTGCCGGTTTCCTGTTAATTTTTTTGTATAAGACCCTCTTTCTATACTTATTCTGTACCAATGCGGGTAAAACTAAATTGAATGAAAATGCAACGACGATCAATGTGCTAGTGCCAGGCCCTCACACTATTAGGACGAACCACTGAAACAATATGGCGCCGGGTAACTATGGCGATTGTAAAATCGTCACTTCGTTTTACTTCTGTATGACCCACAAATATAATACTAACCACACATGTAATAAAATTTAACCACAAATGTAATAAAACGTAAACTTGAAATGTAATAACATTTTAAGTACTCTGAGCACGATTCTAAGATAAACTTGTTTCTGCCTGTTCAAAATCGTTGTTTTCTAAGACATATTTCTGTATTTAATGTGTTCCAGGCGTTGGTTGCTATTGGTCGAAAGTCACGTTTGAAGATCTATAACACAGCCAAGCGTCAGTGGCAGGAGTACGGAGAGGTTATCCCGATAAATGAGTCACGCTTGGCTGTTGTCTCTGAGGGGAGCTACATCTATGTTGGCTGTGATAGGACCGTGCATCGACTCAACGTCGACAGTTTAGTGTGGGATAATCTTCCTGCCATGGAAAATTCAAAAGGTGGAAGCTATCAGCTACTTGTTCTTGAGAACTACCTTTATGCGATGGGCGACGATCCAGAAAGGTACAGTTTTAAAGAACGAGTTTGGCAACCGATAGCCAACTTTATTCACAAAAAGTTTGTCTCCTCAAGTGCGACAACGATTTATAAAAGCAACATTTATGCTGTAGCACAGTTCAGGGGCAGCGAGATACCACTATTTTTTTGTTTCGAGCCATCAAAGAACCAGTGGGTAAAAAAAGCCAGCCCTCAAGTCCCTCGCACAAATGGTATTCTTTTTTCTTTTAACAATAAACTTATATTAGCTGGAGGGCAAAATCTATCTGCAAAAAAAGGGGTAAATTGCGAGACCGTTGAAGTGTATGATCCGACCACTAAGAGCTGGTCAGAAAAAACACAACCACACGTTGCTGCAAAAGACGCACATTTTGCCTTTGAAGCTGAAGGTAGCATATTCATCAAGCTAAGTAACTTTGTGTTCGACAGTGGAATACGAGTTTCACCCAATAATCCCTACCCATACAACTTTGATAAGTGGAAAAATATGGTGTGGTCTAGCTATGGTTTAGTGATTACTTATGCACCAATCAACATCCACAAACCTTTTAGCGATGAAAAAAGTGAAGATGAATTGTTATCAAGTGATTCTACTGGTTCAACCTGATTTCATAACGGATTTCCTAGCGGTAGAATGAAAAGACCGAACGACAACTTTCAATCTAAACTAAACCTCTCGGAACAGCTTTTCAACAAGCTTTTTGAGACTGTAACATTGGGCACTCTTACACTACCGATAGATGTGTTTCATAAACTTAAATCCATATTTCGTAATACATCTTTACTTCGCACGAAGCGATGGGCTCTGGGGACGAGAATGCGTCCACACTACAAAGGATTGGTCAAAAGGGTTCAAAAGTGACAGGGGATATCACGGTCGTCTGGAGAAAACTGAGTTTATGCATAAGTACAGGGTTCGTCCAGTTAATTCGTTACATATGTGCCAGGAGGCGCGAGAAGGATGGGTGGTATTCTTGGCCTTGACATGCTTAGTCGCAGTTCTTGGCCGCATTTTCATAGTTATAGCCTAAAACACTACTGTACTGTACTAATCGCTTTCTCTGTAAGATAGTGTTTTGTATAAAGAGCGAGGCGCAAATTGCCTTAAGGTTAAGAACACTCTTTTAGAACCAGCTAAAATATAACAACTTGAATTATGCTATAATTGTATCTGAAATGGAGGACGAGTGTCTGAGAAAAAAACAGTATTTAGACCGTGTTATATAACTTGTCGTGCAAACTGCGGTAAAAACTTATTAGTCAAAATCTATATTTGGAGGGCAAAATCTATCTGCGAAAAAAAAGGGTAAATTGCGAGACCGTTGAAGTGTATGATCCGACCACTAAGAGCTGGTCAGAAAAAAAACAACCACACGTTGCTGCCAAAGACGCACAGATAGATAGATTTTGCCCTCCCTCTAGGTCTTATAGTCAAAATGTCATACTTTTGTGAACAAAATGCACAAAATGTGTGACAGAACATATTTAGAAGTTATATTAGTTTGAAGGGATTTTAACAAACACTGTAATTAGACACTGTAGATAGTCAACTGTTCATTCGTTGAACCAAAGAACACAGTACTGTTCACATGTTTTATCTCTTGGCAAAGGTGAGCGTAATTGGAACTGCTAAACTTGTGTTGAAAAATTAAAGTTCCCAAAATATAATAGCCTTTACCCAGTTTAACTCTGTCATTCCCTGCATTTGGTTTCAGGGTAAATTCTCCGAACAAAAATGAGAACTTTCTTCCCATGGTTTAGGAGACTATAAAAAATGTTGCCATTTATTCACTATATTGTTACGGCACAAAAAATAGATGATTTTAGTTTTGAAATAATTCGCATGTTTGCATGTCACAGCTTTCGCATTGACTTTGGCTATTCAAAAATAATAAATAGTTCTACTATTAGTTTAATTAGGTTGTGTCTCAAGGGAAAGACCTTTCAGCCCTATTAACGTGAGAAAACCTAGTTTTTAGGCTTATTTTTTAGAATTTAGTCTCGTTGCAAAGAAATAGTTTGTAAAAATGTAAACAAATGAGAGAACTTTTAGTTCAATAACAACAGCGAATTTCTGCTTAGTAATCACAAATGCTTCTTTCTGTTTTTTACCTGTTACAAACTTTAATAGAACACAGCTTACTTATTCTAGAACTTATACAAAACTATACAGCACTTTTGAGTATCAAACTAGTTAGCTAATTGTAAAAATTAAGTAATTATTCAAGTGATGCAATAGCCTTTCAGTTCAGGATTGTAGTTTTTAAGTTTATGAATTGTCAAATAGTTGTATCTATATTGTAGAAAAAGTTTATTTAATCGTCTAGTCAGCTAACGATTAGAATACGATATGAAAAGGAAGCTACTTAGAGTTTCTTAAAACAGTCTGAAAAAATGTAAAAAAAGAGCAGCTTTTAGCTAGAAACATTGTAGAGAGAGATACTAACGCGAGTAAAGAAGAAGAAACTCAAAAAAGCCTGGTGCCTTACGTGACCCGATATATTGGTGATCGTAATAATATAATTTAATATAATATAATAATATACCTAAGTGGTGTAAAGAGAAATAAGATGTTGATACAGCTTGGCAAACAAGAGTAAAAAAATCCAAGGTGGGGAGGGGAGTTACGGCAGGGTGAGGCTGGGAATTCTCATGTTTATAACACAGTTTGAATTAAAATTAGATCTAAGAGGGGCCTCGAGTATTCCGATCTCCAGAAAGTTGCCTGCGGAGGAGACTAGTCAGTCAGTTACAAAAATTGTTAAAACTAGAAGTTGTATTTAAAAACTAAATATTTCGTTTGAAATTGGCGGTTATAGTATCGGAACCATTAACTTCTACTGTAACCACTATCGTCGTGGCTTTTGTAAAATATGTGCAAAACTATAATGGAGCGAAGTTCCCAGATGACGGTTTAGGCTTTTGATGCTATGCGTGCTATAAATGAAAAATAAACTACAAACGAGTCAATCAAATATCTTGAATATGGGGTATCTTAATACTATTAAAATGCTTAATATATTTTCTGCCCAAGTTCACCAGCACATAAGACATATCTAATATTTGAGATCTCGTAAGCTCTTGTGGTTAATCAATATAGCCTTGTCAAGGCACTTGGTTATTTTATACCAAAGAACGCTCTCCACATTTCTATAAAGAAAGGGGTGTTTCCCCTTGTTATCAAAAGTTCTGTAACCTGTAAAGATATGCATACATTAGTGTGTGTTGGGTTCCTCGAGCGCTGGGAGCAATATTCAGAATGTCAAGTTTTGCTCATTATCTTGTGTTAAAGCGTGTACAATCCACTCGAGATCATTACTACAATCGGCTCGATATATTATAGAATAACCCAGACAACACGTAACAGCACCTTATACGCGGATTCATTTGTACTCTTTCCAGTGTCTAGGTCAAGCTCGAAGAAACTCAAAATTAAGATAACGCAAGTGAAGTTTTCCTATAGATGTAGTTACAGTCTTGATCTTAGCCTCACTGGTTCTTTTGGGGGTAGTTTTTACACTATGTATGGTAAGCCGGCCGATCGAACCGAGATGAAGAACTGTGACAAGCGATATTTTTTAGATCTGATTTGACGTAATCAGCTATTCGATCATTAATGCTGCCACGGAAACCGGCATGTTTGAAAATGTTCTTTGCCAGTGAAGTTTCATTGCTCACACACGATTGATGGATGTCTAGCAATTTCAAAGTCGCAAACTTCCGTATATTTTGCACTGCAGCCACATACACTACTCCCCCCTCAAGAAAGGACCTTGACCCAAGTGGCTGTTAGTAGGGTGGTTAGTGTTGTTTACGTGTTGCTCTGAAACTGATACCTAATCAAGAAGTCTTTTATACAAACATTCACTGCGACGCATTTTTTTGTCTTGTGGATGAAAAAGTTCATGAAGATGAAAAACTTTCTGCAAATGGAAATCTCTTAAATTATCAGCGTCACTAACACCATGGATTTCGTCCAAAAGGTAAAATCCAAACTCTTGCAAGCCTCTTTTTTGCAACTGTGAATGTATCGTTGGTTTTTCTACACAGCTACGCTTATGGGAAAGGGCTGCTGTTAGGCCATGCCGTTAGAGCACTGAATAAATTCAACGTTGAACACTTCCTTCAATATTGTAGTTGGATATTATTTTATGGTATAGGGCTTTCAAACCTGTAACAGAAAAACAGATTACTACCCCAAAAAACAAAAAGGAAGGCGTTTGTGTTTCGAGTATGCTGTTCGGGTTTTTATTTGATTTACGAGACGATTGATTGGACGTCCATGAAAAAAAATCATCCTGTGAATAACTAGTAATTATATGATCAATGAGGAACAATGTCTGACGTCATCAACACTTAGAATAACCAATCATCGCTTGGAATAAGTCCAATTGTGACAGCTGCCAAGTTCATGGAGGTTTGTTCATCAAATGTGTGCCGTAGATGTTCTAACTCAGTCTTATTTTACAGATGAGGTGATTTGTAACACGGAACATGACACAAAAACAGGGGACGAGTATGCCGTGGTTGGTAGACCTGATACCAACCTATCAACTGATGCCAGTGAGGAAAAGGAAAAAAGCAAAGCTGGCAGGAAATGAGAGAGTTGGTTATACTAAAAGGGTGGAAAGATTCGAGTTGTCTAAGGAAGAAGGTATTTCGCCCCTGAATTATTAAACAAATTGATTTGTTTTAATTACTAATTATGCAATAAGGAGTAGTCGATGCTCAGTTGTAAAATCACTAGGAGTACTAACCGAGTACAGTAGCAGTACATAAAGGCAGGGGTATTTTTTGTTATAAATTCGCAGAAGCTCGCAAGGCACACAATTAAACACAAGAATGACCAACAAGATAACTGTCTGAAGGACGCGGAAAGTTTTCAGGTACAGCAATGTATAATTAGAATGACTTTCACAGGTTAACAGAAATTAAAACAATTTAAATGAGCTTTAATTGTTTGTACAATTTTGTCAATAAAAGCTGACACATAAAAAAGAAGCTACCTTACGTTTAAACAGTTTTTGCAGCATCGCTCGCGACAAACGTGCGTTAAAGCACACAATTCTTAAATGTCTCAGTGTCTCGATATGAATATTTCATACCGTGTTTGACACGCGAGGGAACATTTCTAGATGTTGATTTTTGCGCATCCAAAAGTCCAACGTATATTCAAGCACGTGTTTTTATTTTTCGTGTCCGGGTGTGCGACTGTGCAAGTGTACTATTAGTGGTTACACTAGTTCATGTTTCATATTTTCTTAGTTCATATTTACATCTAGGGTCATGACTCCCGTTATCACGTGAGCTGGAGCACGTAATTTCCTTTTCTGGCGTTTGAGTGTGATTGTAAGAGTGCTTTTGTAGAGGACAACAACAGCACTTTATTTTTGTTTTTCTGTCTTAAAAAGAAATAAAGTGCTGTTGTTGACAGATTGTCCAAACTTGTTTGGCTACTTGGTGACTCCTTTTTTCTCCATCTTTAAGATGATGATGATTAAATATGTTTAAAATATGTTATAGTTAAGCGAATGAAGAGGAAAAACAAAAAAAACCCTAGAGCTTCCAGTATCATAAATATCTTGTATTTGCATGTATAAAGTGTAAACGAAGTTTATGTAAACTTTCGTAAAAAAAAAGGCTTAAAAAAGACAATATAAGCCTAGTGGATTGCATTTAGACTGAGTTATCATCAGTATATAGCTTAATTGATATTATTTATACATACCTATACAGACATGTTTTCTCGTATGTATAAACTGTTTCATATTTAAAACAAACAAAATGTCAGAATGTAATAACAGCAACTAATGATTATGAAAAAACTGAAATGCATACAAAAAACAGCACTTTATTTCATTAGGGAGCGTAAATATAGTTTGAGATAAAAAATATCTTCTTCGTTATAAACCTCATTCAACAATAAGGCTTAGAGTAGCACAACGTATTTTTAAAATAGTTAATAGTTAGAAAAAGAACATAGACTAGTAAGAAAGATAGGGCATGAACTGTCCTTAGGTATAAATTGAGGTATTTATATTCTCGTATAAAAATGTAAAAAGCGTCTTTGGTTTATCTGTGTATCATAAACGTAATTTATGTGACAAAGGTTCTACGTTACAAAGAAATATTGATTCAGTTATAATAGTATTATCAAAATCTCTTCGGGTTCATTGGACACCTACGGCTAACCAAGAACAGATAATAATAAATGTATTTCATTCAAAGACCTATGCATCGACTTTTAACGCGCGCATTGAAAGCAAATAACTGACCCCGTTTGTTTAAAGGGTCAAATATAAGTGCTATCTATTTTCAGCAGTAAAACTATAATCAAAGTTGTTTTGACACCATTTTACCCAATACTTTTAGAATTTCCCATTTTGCGTTCAATTATAAAAACCAAAAATAGATAAAGATTTAAATAATCTTTGACTTATTAGTTTTGGCAGCAAGCTTTATCCAGCGAATAGCTTTTCCCAATTTGATCATTGTGAAACAGAGAGCAGAGAGTTGACTGTCAAATCCTGAGTAAAAAGAAGTATTTTTTCACCTACCTGGAAATTGCAAGCGTAAAATATGACCTGTTAGTTATAATAATAATAATAATAATAATAATAATAATAATAATAATAATAATAATAATAATAATAATAA
>JAOBAT010135907.1:0-11980 GCA_026413305.1 Hydrozoanthus tunicans | reverse complement strand
ACTATACTTATCTTACTCCTTGTCACTGATTGGATGACTAGAAACATCTGACAAACACTAACGTGTGTTACACGTGACTTGCATGAACGGCTATCGCAACAGATTCAGTGTAATACGATAATCTACTTTTCGGACCTTGACTTATCAAGAACACGTTAGAACATGTACTTCTTAGCAAAACCAGAATAGTGTCTCGTAACACTAGCACAGTGCATTCCAAAATGCAGCTATTGTGTTCACCATTGCCGTTCTCGTTTCGTAAGGACAATAGGAAGATTTAGCACCGCGTATACGCGAGACACGAACGTGAAATGTGATCACGTCAGCAAGATTTTCCCGCGTCTGCCGTTTGACGTTTGCCGTACGTACGCCAAGCTAAGGGTTTTTGCGTCTGATATTTAAGTGAGACTTTTTGATCTTTTTACACGCATAAAAACAGATTCTAAGTGGTAAAAAAGGTGAAGGGATGTTATGCTTAAAGTTCAGTTAACTAAAAATGAAACAGCACAAGAAATTGTTCAGACAGTGCCAGTTTGCAACTTTTATCAACGGAAATCAAACAACTGCTAACTGTAACACACAAACTGTAAAAAAGTCTTTTTTTCTAACATGTACGTTCAGAACAAGATTATAAATGCTTTTAATTTACTTAACACTAGCTTCCATAGAATTCGAGCTGCTCGCGTATTTTCGCTTGAAGTTCAAGTCAACGTGAAGCTAAAAACCAAAAATTGACAAGACAAATATACGGCAAACGGCACGCGGCAAATTGACATTTGCCCTCTCGCGTAAACGCGGTGCTAAATCTCACTAATATTTTTTATCAAATAACGGATTCGACGTTTCAAATCCTTTACACTTCTCTGACGCCCAAACCTAGATATTACACAGTAGTTAAGTAGACTTCAGTTGATTAGAAGTAAGATTACTTTCAATTTTCAAAAGCGTATATTCGTCAGTTAAAAGGTTAGCACTGCTGGAGTTAACATTGAAACTGTGCAAAGCGCAGGACTATAGTTTCGTCTGGTATGAATCAAAGACATCTAATTACTTAGTTAATTCAACCAATCATACTTGAAAAAAGGTTATCTCCAGCTAAAATACAACAACGTACAAAACCCACAACTGTCTAACTCTCGTTCTTCAATAAACCATGATGGTTATGCGTTTTTTCCATAAACAGAAGTTACACAACAGAACAAATGCAAGGTATCTAATTCTTACCACACCGCAGCAACGCTTAAGATCAAATCTTCTTTTTCGAGTAATAAACTATGTATTGTATTTTGTGTTTTTATTGGATGCGCGGAATGAGAAAAAGTTGTCAACAAGAATAGAGGGAAAAGATTTTTTAAATGTGAAATATTGGAGTATAGTTTTTGGTGTTTTATTTTTTTGAAGATGAACAATTCACCATCGGAGGTCCAAAGACTCCATCCCAATGGCCAAAGTACTGTGTGCACTGGGTACTGAATGGTGTGTGCAAAAATAGGGAAGAATAAATCCGAAACAACCATACGTAAGACAAAGTAAAAATAGATTGCTTGCATGTTGTGGTTTCTGTATATCACTACTAGGTGCATACCCTATATGAAGTTGCTGCGAAAATTTACAGAAATTTCATAGAATTTCATAGTAAAAGTCTATGAACTAATATAAATTTTACAGCTTTTTCATAGGTTTGACCATAAACCAAAATGTTTGCAAAGTACTAAACCCTATGAATTTTTTTTCATGATATTTCATAGCTAGTTCATAGGCTGACAATAAGCCAGAAATATTTGCAAACATACTAAATCCTATGAAGTTTTCTTTCATGGGTATTTCAAAAACCAAAAAAAATTCATGGCTTAGCTTTTTTAATTTCATAGCCTGGGGAATTTCATAGCACTATAAAGTATTTCACAGTAGTTTTTCAGGTTTCATAACATCTTTATAGCTATTTCATAGGGTATGCACCTAGTAGTGTATAACAGCAATAATCAGAGAGTTTCCACCAACCGTGAGGATCATCAGCATCGAGCAAGCTATGGTCTTAGTGACTTTGACCAAAATTTAGTCCTAGAACAGATTGCAATCTTGTATAGGTGAAGGCGGAGTGGAGACGGTTGGTAACGTTGTTGTATTTAACTAGGGAAAAATAAAAACCAGAGTTAAAAAAATGGATTGCAAGTAGATACTAAAAATAAATACTAACGTCAAAAAGGGTGCTATTTGGAAATAATGTGTTATTATAAATCGTCAAAGAATGCTTCAGTAAAACGTTCCGTTTGTATTTTCAACAAATCCTGTAACGTAGTACTGAGCTCTGTATAACAAAACAAAGACTAAGAAATTTTTTAGTTTTTTTGGCATATAGTTTACCCTAGCTGTCTTGTCATTCGAAAGGGGTGTTTTCGTGCATGACGTCATGCACACTACATGAAAAACCGTGCTGTATATTTAATAAAAGAGCCCGAGCATTTGTAAAATGATTAAGTAAATTTAGTAAAAGTTGCTCATTATTTTGACAGCAATATGGCCATCAAGAACAACCGTATCGTAACATATATTAGTATATACCAGCTCGGCTACGCGCAATTTGATTGGTTTAGAAATAGTAGCTATGAGACAATATTTACCTCCGAAATAGTAAATAATGACATCTAAAAATATGGCGGACGAAAGTAGTCGCTTCGCGTCCGTTTCGGATCACGATACTGAAAAAGTTTGCTCTGAAAACACGAGAGTTTAAACAGCCTAAAGAGTTTCACTGTTTTACGCCATTTACGACGTTCTGTAGTTGACAAACTGTCAAAACACGTTTGTTACATTAGTTAGGCTGCTCGCGCGTTAAACTTTGGGTGTATTTAAGCCAAACTTAGGCTGCTAATGCACCTCCAGGTAGACAGATCACCAGTGCAGGTTTGGCTCAAATTTATCCAAAGACAATGGATTGGCAGCAGATTCAAATAAAATGCAAATTCTTTTGGAACCCCAAATTACGTCATCAGTTGTGAACTATTCAAGAACCATAAAATATTTTGAATTTTTCTTTTCACCGCTATTCCTCATTTAGCAAGTTCTATCCACGGAAATAATAACATTTTTCGCTTCATAGGCACTTTAAAGCAAGGTTCACATAAAATCCCCCTGGCCGAGCGAAGCGGTAAGGTTTACGCTCGCTTTTGGTTTGTTTTTACGTGCTGGCTTTTACGCTGGTTTCGAGCCTGACCTCGATCATGCTCGTTTTTCAGCTCGTGGAGAGCTATTGCGGTGGTTATTGCAGGATTTCATGGCGTAAACAATAGAAAGTATGCAATCGATTCTCGATCGTCTCAAATTCGTCATGGGCATTCATGCATGTGATCGTTAAAAGGTCGCCCAAAACGCTCTTTTTCGGCTACCAATAAATTACGTTCGATTTGCTACGTGATATCTTGGTGTTCGGCGGTGTTCAGAGCCTTCATGGCGCAGGGTGCGAAATTAGGGGGGAAAGCCGGCAAAAGCCGGTTATTTTGACCGTGGTCCGGTAAAATTGTTGTTAAATCACAGATAGCCGGCCAAAAAGGGCCGGTGAAAATCCCAGGAGAATTTCACGCAAAATTGTGAGCTCATCCATTGTTAAATTCAGTCTTGAAGTTTGTTTTCGATTCTCAATTCCCTGCACGTCAGGAAATCACATAAAGTATGCCAAAACAGCATTAAAATATTTTTGTGGAAATCAAATTTGTAAAATATTAATATCTCTCAAGTTTCTGCCATTTTGAACAAGTTGCGAACGATAAATAAACAATTTATTTGAGGAATACACTTTTAAAGATATAAAGCGTGAATCTGTGCTTTAAGCATTGAGGGCAAAACTGCTCTTCGTGAACACTCGTGTTTTTGAAGTATGAGGAGAGAAAACATATTTGTTAAACTTTCTGTCTCATACCTGAAAGCCGAGAAATTAATTAACGGACTTGCGACGTCTGAATGATAACTAATTATTGCACCTGCCGGAGAGCCGCGCAAATGTTTACACCTTTCTTATTTTAAAAACAAATAAAAGAGAATAATATAACTTTTTCTTTTTAAAAGAAAAAAATAACAATAAACTGAAAGACAAGTAATTTTGACTTACAAAAATTATCAAGTAATTTTGTATCCATGCAAAGACACCAGGTTTCCGGGTAGCCGACTTCAAAAACAAAAATTATCAACCACTTAAAACCTTGCTATTGGGGACATTTTACTACTGTGTTGATGACTGATAGTAAAACGTTAACTGAAAATTTCTCCATCTCTGAAATAAATAAATAGTTGGTAATGTTCGGCAAGATAGCGTATTTTTTATACGTAAATTGTTTGGTGCTGTTTCTTGGCTACCTATATATCTAGCTCAGAAATATCTGACAAAAATAGATAAAGAGAACAAGAATTCGTACAATTTGAAGCTACAACTTTTAATTCCAAAACAATTAAAATCGTTGTGACAAGCATCGACAGTAGATTTAAAAATATGCACAAATTTGTTATACCCACTTGTGACGTCATCAGTTGAGAACTTTAAATGTTTAGATATTTTAAGAACCGTAAAATATTTTGTCAAAATTTTTTCACAGCTTTTTGCTCATTTAGCAAGTGCTATTCCCTAAAGTAAAGAAAAAATTCACTTCATTGGTACTTTAAGTACAAAAGTATTCTTTACACCATTATCCACAAAATTCCAAGAGGATTCCAAGAATGGAAAAATTGCGCTTTTTCAGGGCCCTGGTAACAAATTAGCAAGAGGTTTACCAGGGACTCTAGGAAAAGTGTGAACCTTCAATAGTAATAGAATAATGAACGACGTACATAAGGACTGGTTAGGAAAGCCGGCAAACCTCAAAAGGGAAATACAAAGAATGCACAAAGATGCTTTGTTTTAAGTTGAACGAACCGCGACCGTGTACATTCTTTGTTTCAGGTGTTAGTGAGAATATTTTGATTGGCTACTTGTTGATTTGCATTTCAAAACGTTTTGTTATTTGTGCACGTTTTGTGCACGGCCAAGACCAGAAAACAAAAGAAAAAGTCAAACAAAGACATATAACAATGCTGTCCGTACATATTAACTATAATAGAATGTACGATGCCATTAACCGAGGATGTTACAACCTGTCAAATATATATAGTATCAAGCTCGACATTTTGGGGTTTTCAAAATAGTAAACGATACGCAGGCAACAATCCACTTGCTTGGCACGGTTTGTGCTGACTGCCGATCACAAAACTCCTTGAGTTTTCTAGGATAGGTTGGCTAGTTTTCAAGTTCCCTAGCACCTTTTTTTAGTGAAATCAAAAAAAAAACTTTTTTGACAAAATGAAACAAAACAAGAGTCAAATGGCTCACAAGCTGTGATCTTTTCTAAAGGAACAAAGTATTCTAAACAATGATTCCATGAATGCAAAGAAAAGATGCGCTTTTACAGGAGTTTTCCTGGGCGTTGGAAATAAATTTGCAATTTCCGGAAGTTTTCCAGGAATTCCAGGATTAGTGCACTTGTAATAATAACAACAAATGAATGGAACGATTCGAATTATTTTTGAGGTATTGAAGCCGGAAGTCAGATGCGACCGAACATTTTTATTATTGCTTGATATATCAGTTCCCTCAATTAGGTGCAAAATTGTGACAGTTTTCATTCTTCTTGCTTTGAGGATGCTTACAACATGCAACTGCGTACATCATGTTTTCAAGGAAAAATCAGAGGCAAGTTAGTTCTAACCACATATTCTTTTAACCCCTGATCTGTAAAATCACAAGGGGAGCAATTTCTTCATTTAGGTCAAGTTTAGCGGTATACTTGTCATTATCTAATCAATTAGCAAGTGACATCGAGCTCTCTACCGTAAGGAACGGAGCTGCGACTTGAGTTCTAAGAGCTTAAAGATAAGCCAGTGGTATACATAAGGCAATATAAATATTTCTTGATCTTCTTCATTATCATTTCTGCCACTGCATCAAGCTCAACCAGTAAAGTTAGACTATTTAAAAGTATTGGCCTATTTTTTCTCAGAAGAAAATCGCCTAAAAGTAAGGATTCAAACCCTTAAACGCCCTAGCCAGTTTATCCTCATCTAACTTCTCATTAAACAATTCATACATGATAAGACATTTAGTAGTGAGAAAATGGGAAACGATGAAACAGAATAAGCAACCGAAGATGAAAAGCAAAGTTCTCTTGAATTGGTAACATGAAAGTATAAGGTTTCAGTTGGGAAAGTTCAGCGAGGCGTCCTTTGGCGTAACTTGGTATGAAAGGCCTAAGTATGAGTCAACTTTATCATCAAGTTTATATAAGAGCAAAACTGGAACTAAACGAGAGCGGTTCCTTTGAAATAATGCCATGAGTTTGGTCATGGCGGCAATGAACTGTACATAAAATAGAGTCGCTTTGCGTCATCACTTCTTCCTACGATTGTTCGAGGAAGCCAAAATGGTCAGGATGCGGATAAAGATGTTGATTGTGTCCATATAGATCCCAATTGATCTGTAAAATAAAATAACAGCATTGTAATAAGAACCAAGCAATCTGTGCAATCAATACCAATAGAGTCATGACCAATTTACTAGCTAACAAACTATTAAAGTCCCTATCAAGCTTATTTTTTTTAAGTTCCAGATGAAAAGTAGAACCCTTTAATAAGGGTAATTTTTGAAAACAAAACCTTTTCTCGCCGTCCCTGTTACATTTTTTAGACTTGAAGCGTGCAATGATGACGTAGCACGAGGCATATGACGTAGCACGAGGCATGAAGCAGAGACAATCTTTTTTATCTCAAAAATTCAATTCTGGCTACAATAGTCACATTGTTATAACTTTAATCAATGAATTATTCCCTTGAAAATGTTTGAAATAAAAATCTTATAACATTTTTTAACAGAATGAATTTTTTTAAACAAAAACCGTATAACTCACTGCTGCTACGTCACAGGTTACCAGTCCCCGGCCTGCTCGGTCAAAATTTACTTTCCATCCTTTTGTAGATTATAAAGTATACTTAGACGTGAAAAATTTTTTTGGTTGTTCGAATTTTTGAGTTTACAGAAGGCAACAGCTTTAATCCAAAAAGTAAAAAAATAAGCATGATAGGGTCTTTAACTGCATGTACTGGTTGGAGATATTGCCTGAGTTACAGGTTTCCGTTATTCATTACGATAAAAATTTCATGATATTTCCAGAATCTTCAATCGCATTTTTAAGTACGCTCAAGAACCTTCAACAAGCCAACCTGGTTGAAATTGTCACTTTTGCTGAAGACCATAATGTGCTTGCACAATAGGAACAGGTAACACAAGAATAGGTAACTGTAAGTAAAAGTTCATTATACATCCTTTTTTTCTGAAGGAGAACTGGCTATATTACCCATTATTCATTAATCTAAACAAAATTTCAAGAATGATTGTTGATTTAAATTTGTTTCACAAAATCAAGGACTAGTATTTTTAAGGACGAAGGGGCCTACGGTGACAAAAAACACAGTTCTTAAGCTTTAAACGAGCAAATGACAATGCAAAAAACAACAGCAAACATACTAAAACGAATACTATTAAAAGCGATCTAACAGCAAATGAGAATTTTCATGGTGTTCGTTAACACTAAATAAACAAGTTAGGATCCACAATGGATAGCAACAAAGCTGATAGAATTCCCTCTACTGATACCAAAAGTATTGACAGGGTTTGCACTGAAAAAGATGAATGAAATTCCGAGATTTTTCCATGACCTTTTCATGACTGAGTGCCATTTTCTATGACCCAGAAATATCGCGAAATCAAAGAACCGCCTTCTAAATAACAGGCTACCAGCACTTCAATTCAACTTTAACTGTCAATTACAACTTTCGAACTCTGAAAGGTAGTAGCTCAAAAGAATGAAATTCCAAGATTTTTTCATGACCTTTTCATGACCAAATGCCTTTTTCTATGACCCAGAAATATCGCGAAATCAAAGAACCGCTTCTAAAATAACAGGCTACCAGCACTTCAATTCAACTTAAAATGTCAATTACAACTTTTGAACTCTGAAAGGTAGTAGCTCAAAAGAATGAAGTTCCAAGATTTTTTCATGACCTTTTCATGACCAAATGCCTTTTTCTATGACCCAGAAATATCGCGAAATCAAAGAACCGCCTTCTAAAATAACAGGCTACCAGCACTTCAATTCAACTTAAAATGTCAATTACAACTTTTGAACTCTGAAAGGCAGTAGCTAAAAAAATGAAATTCCGTGACGATTTCCATGACCTTCGAATTTTTTACTAAATTTAAAGACTTTTCCGGGCCTGGAAAAAGCATTTAGAAATTTCAAGACTTTTCACGACCGTGTGAACCCTGATTGAAGACTCACGCGTTGATTGGGTCGTAAGGGCGGACACCATAAGTGGGATGGGTCTCGGCAGCTCTTATAATCTTCTGAGTGTCGTAAAGAAGAAATCCACCGAAGATTACCAGACCTCCATAAGTTACAACTGCTGACAGGCCAGCACCAACCGCTGAGGAAGCTGGGAGGAACAAAGTCCCTAAACATGCCATGCAAACTCCACCCAGTCCAAGAGCAAGGGGCCCTCCCCACGTAAGGAACTTTCCATCAGGTGCACATGCTGCAGTGAGTGAAAGAGCCCCGACCACTCCTGCTGTTACAGCAGCAGCCCTCAAAACTAACGGGCCTCCAAGCAGCATCATTGGAGCAATGATAAGGCCTACCATCCCGGTGTGACCTGAAGTCAGACAAAGCAACACAATACAACAAAGTTATGTACAATACAATATACACTATACAAAAAGTGCCGTAGAATTTCGAAAGTAACGGTCATTTTTTTGCCCTCCTATCAAATCCGGAAAGTAACGACCCCTCCCGAAAGTGGCAGCTACCTGAAAGTAGCAGACCCTTTTGCCGGCAAAATTCGAAAGTAATGGGGACTGTTACTTAAATTAGAATTCTATGGAAGTCTGTGTTATCTACTGTTTGTTAATCTGGTTACGTTATATTGTAGGAATATATATCAATGGGATTGACTATTAAATTTCATAATACGTACCCTCTTGTCTTAGACCATTTCGAGTTACAAAGTAACGTTTTTTACCTTTACGAAAACAACGGCTACCCGTAAGTAACGGCTTCTCGAAGTAGCGACCCCTTTTGCCTGCAAAACGTCGGGGGCCGTTACTTTCGGAATTCTACTATAGAGATAGAACACGAGCGCGTGTGTTCTGTTCAGTGATAGAAACACGCGTGAATGTTCACGAAAGAAGTGCTTAGAGAAAAAGGAGCCTGCGGCTCGCACTTCTTGAGTTAACTTAAAAGTTCACAAGTATTTCTATCGAAAACAAAGCAAGTAAGCGAGTTTTATAAAATAAGGCACACAAGCAGCCAATAAATTCCCGCAATGACGTATGCAAACAAACTCTATTCATACTTAGAGTGCATCATCACAGCCAATTAGAACGCGCGTAACATTTCCTTTATTTTATAACATACAATAATATAACACAATACCATACAAGTGTTTCCACATAGTTTTTCCAGCACCTGTTTACAGCTCAATCCTAACTATCTGTCTGCATTAGTCACAGCTTAAATTACGAAAATATTCGGACGATTAAGTTTCCGGACAACAAAAAGGTCCAAAAGTTTAATCGTCTGAAAAATTTAACTTCCGTGCATTTTAAAACGTCCGAAAGATTTGAAATTTACTTAACATTTTTTCTAATTAATTCTGTATTAATTAAATGTTGTCAAATGTCCAAAATCTATGGGTAAATCAAATCAGTCCGAATACTTTAATAAATTAAAGTATCAAGTATCAGGCTTCCTACAATCAAAGTTCAAACAAATATTTTACTAGCAACCCTGCCTGCACTCCATCTGACTTTTGGATTTAAGACTTTTATTCTTGCTGCTTCTACAGAATGGAATGCTTTACCTGGTATAATAATGAAGTTAAACTACTTTTTTCTTTTAAGAAAATGTATTCAAAAACAGATTTCTATCTAGCTAAGAAAGTCTTTTTTTTAAAATATCATTTTGCCCTATTCTATCATTATCAATCTAGTACTCTTAATTTTCTTTTAGCAACATTGTAAACAGCACAGATGAACATTTTTATGATAACTTGAGTTTTATAAAACATTAAATTGGTACTGAAATAAAACAACAGGACTCAATGTAGCTCTTACTGACTTTTTTTAGAGATGCCCGTACACGTAGTTGACAGATGACCATGTAATTTCCCAAATAGAAGATAAAGACATTTTTATCTGTTGATTTGACTTAGATGTTAAATGTATATTTTTTAGTATATTCAGAATGCTTCAACATTTTGTTTTATGCTTTTGCTTACTTCCTATTGTTTCCATGCTATCCTTCCCAAACCTTAAGCTTGCAAAAATTCAACCTACCCATCCATGCCAGATGCTTTGCATTCAACCCTGGTTCATATGGAAGGCTCATGCACACCATCGACGTTGCAATAGTTGCGACCATACCACCACCAACAACCTATAAATGGGGAGTGATAACGGTTCTCAGGCTGTTAGTCATTCATAAAGTATCACAAGCAGGCAATCTCTTTATGAGTAGATGTTACCTGAGATATTTTGTTGTTCAAAAGGGCCAACATTACAAGCTCCTATTGGAGATCATGCATGGTCATAAAATACTTCAAAAAGTCAGAAGTTGAACTAAGGGCCCATTTACCTGAAGATAGATCACCTTCCTAGGAGTGTGCCCTGGCCTGAAGGGTCAAAACATAGCCCTCCTTTACATGCAAACTCAACAAGCAAGGGTCGCTAAGCTTTGTACAACACTTTTGGCACTACATCCAGTTTCCCTTTTTTAAAACCTTGGCAACAGTTTTTCAGTGCTATAGCTTGTTACTCGGGCTACCTGTGGACCTACATCAGCAAAGCCTATCTATCAATCAATCTATCTATTTATCCATCAGTCTATCGACGTATCGACAAATGTGTAAGCCTGCGAGTCGGTCAGTGGTGCGCCGTATGCAAGACTGAAAACAACAGAACAAGGCCCGTTCAAACAAATGAACTTCAGTCTGCATGCACTTATGCAGCTAGGAACACTCACTTAGAATTTTTTCAAAGAATTATGTGTGTGAACTTGAAGTTGAATGAAAATGTTTAGCAATTCAAAATTCCATTTCGAACTATGACAAAGTTAAAACACGCATTATACATGTAGATTGTACACATTTCTAAGGTTCCAAGCTTAAGCAAAACCCGAGTAAACACCATTACAGGCGTCTAGTTTTGTTTTATGGTTGAAAGTTTGGCATGCAAAATATCTCAATTGATGCAATTCAATACCCCCTAGGATCACCCTACTTTTAAGCTTTTACATGGCTTACAGTAAGTAGACAATAAGCTGGCCCTCCTTAGAGGGTAACCCTACCTAGTTGATAGGGCAACCCTGCCCCAAGGGTCAGGCCCCCTATCAGGCAAGTAAACACAACTGCAAAAAACAACAGAGTCACCTACCCTATCCCTAAGGTGACCCCCCTGGACATGCAAACACAACCAAGAAAAACAACATAGGAGATTCACCCTATCATAAGGATGACCCTACTCCTAGAGTGACCCTATCAGACAAGTAAACACAACTGTGAAAAAAAACAGAGGGTCACCCTATCTAGTCAATAGGATAACCCTATCCCAAGGGTGACCCTATCAGACAAGTAAACACAACCACAAAAAACAACAGAGGGTCACCCTATCCAGTCAATAGGATAACCCTATCCCTAGGGTGACCCTATCAGACAAGTAAACACAACCACGAAAAACAGCAGAGGGTCACCCTATCTAGTCAATAGGATAACCCTATCCCTTGGGTGACCCTATCAGACAAGTAAACACAACCACAAAAAACAACAGAGGGTCACCCTATCCAGTCAATAGGATAACCCTATCCCTAGGGTGACCCTATCAGACAAGTAAACACAACCACGAAAAACAACA
>JAOBAT010135896.1:0-11982 GCA_026413305.1 Hydrozoanthus tunicans | reverse complement strand
GCAGCTGTAACTGACTTTTACGGTGTTTTTGTTGAAGATTTTGCTGTACCGGTGGTGTTTCGGGAAATGTTTCTTGAATCAAGAAACATTTCCCGAAACGTTGTGCTTATCTCATAAGTGTGACCACGGCTGCGGTGCCTGTGGCTTTTCTAGAGCTTTTACCGGCCTGTGACGGTGCTTGTGTCTAAATTGTGTGTTTTTGTGCTTGTGTAATGTTCCGTGTAGCTGCTCTTGTCTTCTCATACAACCTCCACTAGAAAGCTTTCCTGCAACAAGCACGCTAAGAATCTTCTAAACTTTTGACAACAAGGTTTAGTCCAATAATTCCCACCTTATGGTAGCTCACACAGTCATTAAGAGCCAAGAGTATAAAGATTAAAAAATATCTTTAATTCTTATCTCTCGGGTTTCCCTTCCCACTTTATGTTTTGATTTACGATATTTTTGAAGAGATAAGTTCTTAGTTTGGTTCTTTCCTTTCTATACGGCTTAACAGATTAACATTATGAATGGCCTTTCAACAAGCCCTTCTAATATTTCCTTGACGCAAAAGCAAGTATTGAATTTAATACTATGATTGTTCAGCTATTAAACCAAGTATATTAAACGGTATGGCCCATATAATTAAAACTTTAATTAAATGATAGACCTGTTCCGGCTTGCAAATTATCACACGGATCGAGCATGTGTGTTGTTACAAAACTTTAAAGGTGATAATCCGTCATGAAAATGAAAACTCTTTTTATCTTAAATCAGAGGTGCAATATAACACAGTTCAATACGCGCATCTTCACACTCACAGGCTAGAAATATATAGTTTCTGATATTATTTTGCTTACTTATAAGCTATCTTTGAATCTACTTTGTCAAAAAGCAGCGTGTTCGATTTCCCCTAAATGGCAAAACTTATATAACAGCTTGTGTTCGAAGTCGATTACATCCAGCATGCAAATATATTTTATTTACATTTGCATCGTATACGAACAAAAATGATTAATCCATATTTTGGAAATTGTCGAGAAATCGTATTAAATTTAAGAGAAAAACAAATACTAATCGACCCGCTTTCTTTTTGAAATTATCAAGACCCGTTTAGGAAGAACGATTCGACCACAAAGCTTTCTCGTATGCTGTAGGACTCCTCTTTTCAATATTTCTATTAAAAATTCTGTGTTTGGTTTTGTAATTTTCAGATTACTCAAGACAGCTGATTCCGGGAGAGCACTGGTGCTTACCTAACATTATTGGCGCGTGGAATAGTGTTTCGCAGCGTGCCGTGGAATGACGTCTTATCATCACAATACATGAATCTGTCACTTTCCGAAAAACTACTTCCAGCCTCCGCTTTATCTGTCCTCTGATAGAACGATAATTACAAAAGAGACTTCTGTCTGTTACCGCAAAAAAAGGGGACGCGTGGAAACAGCATCGATGGCATTTGTGAGCAGCGAAGGAAGGACGGTGCTAACCAACGCCGGTGACGAAAATATTGCATTAAGACAAATGAACCGAAATCGACGAATTTCTACAGTTGTACCACCATCTATCGCCGCTTGCTCTGCCACAACACCGAAAATACGAAAACGATCTGTATTCCGGAGAACTGACACTTCGATTTCTCTTGAACGAACCTTACATAATTTCCAGACAACTGATTCTGCAAAGAAAATCCTTCGAACGAGATTAAAATGTTCCTCGCTGGCGGCCTGCATTATGGGACTATTTGCTGTCATTTTGGCTATTTTTGATCTTGAGTTAGTTACACGCGTTGAAAAGCTTAGAAATTCGACTGGCTTACAAGCAATGAACTTGTCAAGCATTACAATGTCATCTGATGAAGGTCTCCTTGAGAGGAAATTTTCCCTAGCTTCGACAGGAATTGAATGTGTGATTACAATCCTGTCGATTTTAACTTGTTTAACAATATACTGTACCTATTCAACTCAGTTGCGTTTGTATGTGGTTAAACACACATATCCTGAAACCGACTCCCTTCCCACCGCATCCTTCTTCCCTAAGTATTTGTTAGAGACTGCGGTTTGTCTGTTTCATGTGCCACCTTTGGCTTCCAATTATGGTTTCCACTACAAGTTTCAACTCTTTGTAATTCTAAGGCTATATTTGGTACTGCGATATATCAAAGAGCACAACCGTTTTACCAACAGCAAGTCCACAGGTTTTTTGGCTTCAGTGACAAATACTGATATTTCACCAGTGTTCCTTGTCAAAATGTACTTCATGAAAATGCCGTTTAGGCTCATCTTCACATTTTATTCGCTCAATGTTTTTCTTGGGGGCTACATCGTCTATGTTCTCGAGGAATCACACAGCTATTTGGTGAGTATCGTTTCGTTTGTTTATGTTTTGTATAGTTACAGGACTTGTGTTTTATTCCCATGTTTTGTGTGATAAACGGTGTATTTTGAAAATGTCTTTTTGAAATTGGAAAGGAAAGGAAGCGAACACATGTGAGAAAACTCTTTACCGATATTCTCTCCGCGAGCAAAGCACACAACAAGAAGTTTTCGACCTGGCTGTAATAATAAATGAAAACAGTTTACAACCACAATGGCACAAAGCTTGTATACTGCATACTGCATGTTGTCCCTACATTTCGTGTTACAACTAAATATTATCTTTGATATCTGCTTTTCACGGCTATGAAAAAAACGTTCATGTCTGCCTTTGCCATAGTAACGCAATTGTTTTAAACATTAGTTTACCACGAGCACTTAAATTTGTAACCTCTACAAGTAAAAATCAAAAGGTTCTTTCTCATTTTTTCTTCGTTAGGCGTTTCCGTGACTTGGGACTACTATGTAACTGATAAGATAACGGTTTTTACTCAATCTATTGAATGTGCTCATTCAGTGATACTTAAAAACAACAAGACTTCTAATTAGTTCGCAAGAAAAATAAACACCTTTTAAAAACGCAGGAAAAAAGACTTTGTTGTTTTCCAGTCGGTCTGTTTACACTAAGAGTCTTTTTGAAACTCTTTTCATCTTTCTTGTCGATCAGCAGTGAAAGGCAATTGGCTTTTTATCATAGGATTACAATATGTTCCTCTAAGGGGTATTTGTTTTTGTAGCCGGATTCGAGGGTGTTTCTTGTTTGGTGATAATTTATTGCGATCATGCCCTTAAAATCATTAGCATGCGTTTCTATCTGTGCGACAAAAGTGGTTTAACCTTGTGTGAATGTTGTGACTGGGATTAAAACTCCTAATTCAGTCTAATCCCTTTTAATGCCGGGAGTGCATTAAACAGATGCTTAATTCGTCGATTCTTTTTCAGTAAAACATAAAAAATAAAAGTGATGCCTCGCAGGCTACCGACGGTCTTCTTGGCGTCCAAAACAATAATTAGGTGTTGTTTCTGCCCAAAACATAATAACCGCAATAGATGTGTGAAGCGGAGATAAAACAAACTGTTTTGATGTTTTTGAAGCTGTTAGATGATTACTTTTTTAAGCTGAAGCTTTTCAAGATTAACAGTTCTCTATTTGTTTTTGCAATGAAAAAGCGGATTAGTCGAGTAATTAGCGGCAAACACTCGGGCTGTCAATAAAGTGTGCTCGAGATTAAATTTTTAATGAGACCAGCCGTTGAATGTAACAAATCTATGAATACTGTAGCAGCTTGAAGTGTTTTTCAAATTGCCAAGGAAATCTCCATCCATTAGTGGGCAAACATTATACGCCTGCGGGCACAATTTTGAAACTTATTCAGCGAGAAGATAAAAGACATGATACGCCGATTGATACATTTCTACCTCGCAATGCTAAAAACAACCAATAAAAACAGCCTTTCTCCGCTGTATTACGCATGTGGCTTTTGTCTGATCTTACCCAATTTTATCCCAGGAGGTCTGCCTCCACAACTTGTATCTTTCTTTTTAAAAACGATAATGTGTCTGGTTTTAAATTAAAGACGCGTAGGTTGTTTTAAAACGTGCCTGACTCAACCAGCTCCACTACATTATTTGCTAAACAAAGTATTCGCAAAGCCTGTTCTGCCGGCTCTCTGTCTATTCTTACCTATATACGAAACTGTATATAAAAGAGTCGGTCTTAAGCTAGAAATGAAGTAGTGCTTGACAGAAAACTGTCTAATATTGGAAGCCTGATACAAACAAACTTAAAATTACCAATAATAAGAATGAAGAAAAAAAACAAGAAGAAAACGAGCTTTGGATAGGCTCAACGAAGTTTTGCAAGGCTTTATAAGCAAGATAAAATATTTCAAAAATATTTTTGCCGACACCCAGTCGGAGCGCAAAGTCTCAAAATCTCAGGGGTAACTGGGACTTATATCTGTATACTCGAAAGAATAGAGACGGCAGGATTATGTAGTGTTTACTTGCATTCTCTAGAGAACACGCATATATCAGGAGGTTTTAACCAACGGCGTGCACAATACGAACAAAACAGACTCTTTGGAGTTTTGTTATATAGAGCGTCTAGTTTTGGCTGAGGCTAAATGCTTGTAAATGTATTTTGAGGATGATCTTATAATGTTCCTAGACACAGTATTGGGTAAATAGTTGAGTTTTTTCTTTGTTTTATTTTTACTTCAGTAGTCGTTTCTTTTTGCAAACCAACCGGAAGTACAAGTACACTCTTTTTTTTGTAAAAACGTCGAACTTCAGTTTTTAACTGAGACTGAATGTTCTTAAATATTTCAGGGATGTCAGCCTCAAATGCTCTTAAACATGTTCCTAAAAACCTTTACTGATTTTAGACAAGACAAATTATACATGTACCGTTTGTGGTATAAGTTGGTTTGTACATGAACTTGTACAGTAGCTGCAAGAACTACGGTTTGGTAAATGAAAAAAGAATGATGTAAAATTGTTATCTGCAAACTTTAGTTAAAAAAAAAAACCACCGAAAAGCCATTTTTTAGAATAAGACTGTGTGGATTGTTTTTAATAGGTTATCATCATAAATAACTGTTCTTCACCATTTCTCAACCTCAGCATGTTCTTAACATGTTCTTAAATTTTTGGCAATTTTCACGGCTCATATTCTTATAAAAAAATGGTTCTTATAACAAAAATTGAGTGTATGCTTTATTGAATCGGCCGCTACTATAACTAGCAAGAAGATATAATAACAAAAGTAAAAGATTTAAAACAAAATTGTACAGACTCAATACTACAGGCGTTGTTATACTGATAAACGTTAACCGAGAAAAAAAATTCAATTCCAGTACCAAAGTTCTCTGTCTCTCCCCATAAGTGTTAGCTTTGTGTTCTTGTATAAAAAGATTCTTCTAAAAAACAGATTTTAAGAGCAGTTTGAACCTGAGATTGTCAAAAAGTTAAAAAAAAATTGAGCAAGAGGCAAAATCTAACTTATATTTATATGTAAAAAAATCGCCGCATGCAAAGACGAGGCGTGCATGTGTCAGCCTGTCACTTAGTATACTCTACGCTGCCTTCAGTTTAGTAAGCGCTGTTTTCGAACTTTTTCTTTTCAACACTTCTATTGTTAGGTACATATCGAAAGCCCAAAAAGCAGTCTGTGTGTCACTGGTAGGTCTGTACCACGAGCAAGTGTTTTCATTCAAATATGAACAGATATGGTTTTCAGGTCTCTATTTTCAAATCCTCTATGCCTATGGATAAATTAACTTGAAACTACGATTTGAAAAAACAAACTACTTATTGCTTCTGGCTGAACCGCATGAAAGTAAAGCTCTATAATTAATCTTACTCCATATGACATTGACCTTAGAAATTGACTTGTTTTCACGCCTCTTTCCTGTTTTCGTAGGTACACAATTATTATGCCACACCTGTTTTGTCAATCAAAGATTAAAACTTTTGGATTTTCTAATGATAGAAACGCCTTTATCTGGAAAGACAACCGTTTCTGTGGTTTATCTTTGAAATAGGATTTGCCCTTCGCCTATGTGACTTATCTGTTATATCATGCGAAAATTAATTTATTCAGTTGAAAATAATCGATGAGTTAGAGTTAGTATCTATTATGGGATGCCAGTCAGTATTCTGTACTCGCTTTTAAAGTACATTTTTCCATACCCTGTCAGTTCTGAGTTAAAATATACTTTACATTAAAAAAACTCGTCAACAACTGTTTCAATTTTAAATCTAAGTTAATAAGGCACTAATTTCAAACTTGTTGATGATGATGATGAATGAAACCTTTATTAACGTGTCAAACCATGTAGCCTGCTAAAACGCATACTAATTAGGGGACACAGACTAAGTTACACTGCTGATAAATACATATTAAAAGAAAAAATAAATGTATATAATTATGGTGGTAACAAATATAAGAAATCCGTATGAAAGTTTATGAAAAATCTGTGTATATAAAGTGTAAAACCTTGGTGTAAAAAACTTAGAAAAAGATAAAATAGGTAAAATGGATAAAACGGATAAAAACTCAGTTAATTAAAATTGAAATATAAAACATGTCATGTTGAACAGAGGGTACAACCCTTACAGCTCGCATCCACTAAGTTTGTTCAGTCTTTGCTTCAGACCTTTCTTTTAAATTCGCTCAGCTCAAAGTTTTTGCTGATCTTTCTTCCGAGGAAAGTTGTTTGCTAAGAATTTTTGCTACGCAAAGGTAGTTTTTTAAAATTAAAGAAATATCACGTACATTTAATGCGCAAAGTGTCGCGAGAAAGGAAACAAACAGACATAGACTAGGGCCTTCGGAGCTGAAGGAGGCTTTTTGTATTGTACACCACGAACTTCTGCGGAATGTAGAGAAGGCAAACCCATTCCATTGAGTCCTTCAAATAATCTAAGAACCAATTCTTGTAGTTAACCTAATAGAAACAACTCGTCCAACAAAAGGGTTGAATGCTTTAGATAATCTTAGGACCATTTCTTCCAACCAAAAGGGGTTAAATCCTTTAGATAGTGTTAGGACCAATTCATCCAACCAAAGGGGTTGAATCCTATAGATAATTGTAAGATCAACTCATCTAATAGATAATTTGAGGATCAACTCATTTAACTAAAGAAGTTGAATCCTTCAGATAATCTTGTACCAACCAATCCAATCCAATCCAAAGCGGATGAATCCAGTAGATAGGCCAGCCCTAACACATCTCTCACGTACTGTTAGGACACCGCATGGATGCTGGTTGTTACCATGACAACGCTTGGGTTTGGCGATATAGTTCCAGTCTCAATCATGGCGCGAGCCCTTGTCGGCTTTGCCTCAGTGTTAGGGATTTTTCTGATGGCTTTGTTTATAAGTGTGGTGCATGAGCAGCTTCAACTTTCACAGCACGAAAAGAGAATTCTAGCATACATCGAAAATGCAGGTAAAAATTTTTGCAAATACCATGCCGAGTTTTGCTTGGGCCATGAGATATTTCTCTTTTTTGTAGAACCATTGATGCTTTTTTTGTTCATTGAAGAGACAGATAAATGAACTAGTCTTTACTTTTGTCATTTCTGACAAGAGGATTCTCGGGAGAATACTCAACAGGATTGGAGATCACCTACAATGTTAGCCTACCCGGGGCCTACTGTTTGACGTTCTTGTCCGAGAAGACGCGAGGGCTTTACCGTTTGCACATGTGTAACAAAGTAAGCACCTTCTTCTTAGCTGTTTTAAGACCCTGAGTGCAGGTCCGCCAGGAATCAAGCCCAAACCTCCGGCAAGACAAACTGGCACCTTCAGTTATAACGAACTGGGTCAATCAGGTGGCTACTTGTTGCTTACAAGTGATCGCTCAGCAAACAAGTAACAGGGTTGAACGCGAGAAGATGAACTTCGTAACTTGAAACGCCCAAAAAGTAGCCTGTTAAGAATGCTGTTAGCTAAACTGAATAGAGAAGAGAGGACGTGTTAGGTAGTATTACACTTAGGCCAACCAAAACTCAGAGGACGTAAGACGTCACCCAAACACACAAAGCATACAAAAGCTAATAGTAATAACATGTTCATGTTCATACCTTTCTCTTTTCTCACTTTTCCTCTTAAATGCGTTACTTTAATACAAACATACTTGCTTTGCTTTCTAGAGCATAGCTTTGCAGTGAAGACGATAGCAGCCGAATGCATCCAGACATACTGGAGATTCTCCAGCTTTGTTGGGAAAAACAGAGCAGCTCTTAACCGCGGAGACTGGCTTCAAACCCAAAAGTACAGGAGTCTTCAACACAGGTTGTTCAAAGTGATCCGGAGCTGGAGGCACATCCGCCATCGCTGGTCACGTGGTAAGCCTAAGTACTAGCTTGAATGTAGGAGCCAAGTGAAAAACTGATGAATAAAAATGAACAACAGATAGATTTGTTTGCGTAAGTTGAAAAACTAGCAAGAAAACATTTATCCCGATCGATCTGTTCAATTCACGGCTAAGTCGTGAAATTAGGTTTACCTAACATGCAATAGACTTCTTTCTACTTAATGTTATGGAATCCTTAGGTAACCGACAAACTCACTTTAACCATGTAGGATACACTAATAAACTGCTACAAGCCAAAATTACTACTTACAACGTAGTATATAAATACATATAATACATAATTTATGTAATGGTATTATAATCTGAACCATTAAACCTGTTAAATTTATCATGGCAAGAGTTGTAATAATGCTACTGGCCAGCCTTAAAAACTAACGGTTTCTCTTAAACTTGAGTAAAGACCATTTTTTTGCAAATTTTAAAACTTTTGCTCCAATGTTTTTTTTTATTTTTTTTTTAAACTGTACAGAACTCGCCTGCTCAAGGATACAAATAGAGGGCACCATATTGAAATTCTTACGATTTTTTACCATATTTGTAAGCCCGCTAACCAATTTATTGTTTCTGTCAGACGATTACTGGAGGAAGTTTTTTGTTGCCGAAGACACAGCTATGCTACTGACAGACGTCTCACGATCGGTGGAATCGGTACAAAATATTTTGCAACGTTCCTTGCACTTGACGAGATCTAGTAAGGGATCATTGAGAAAAGACTCATCAACAGCGACAATCTCAAACCTAACTCCATCCATTTTTGAGGTATGTTTCTGTCCTGATACGTTGAATAACCTAATTAACTTATATTCTTCACTACTCCTAAGTAGTCGTAGAACCCAAAAGGTTTTACAACCCATCAACCGGACTTCGAGGGCCTACAGTTTTTAAACGTTAAAACTTCTTTATCCGAGAAGAAGCGAAGATGTTAGAGCAGAGCTGGGCAGCACCTTCTCCTCAACTATTTAAGCCAGGTTTTCTTAAGTCAAATTAGTTATTTTGTGTTTATTTTATAATAATATGTTGACCTTTCATGCTGCAGAAGTGTCAACGATAGGCTCTTGAAAACAACCTTAAGCTTTGTTATCATTGAAAATCGAATGAGATTATAAAAGTTATAGGGTAAACGATAGACCTCACAATCGAGCATGCACATGTACGTTTGCCGGTCGAAACTGACATCTGTCAATCAACCTTTGCACTTTCTTTTCCATAAAAGATTCCAAGCTTAAATAAATCAAAAGTGTTTGGATCACTGGATTGGTCAAAGCATTTCGTACATCTACTCGGTTTGAAGTTTCTGGCTCAAATCATTCATCCTAACCTAAGTTGCGTCACCGGTCATGTACACTGTGAGCTACGTACGTAACTAGACGTTTCCTCATTCAAGAGATAATAATAATAAGAACAATAATAATGATAATAATAAAAATAATAAAGATAATAATAATAATAGTAACTGTTCTTGGTACGCATTACGCATTGCCTCGATGCGTTTACAATAATTTACAGTTGCCTGTGGTATTGAGGGTCTTAGATAGTCCGCTATATACGGCTCACATTTATATGAGTTAAGAATTGCCCTCAGTTAGTAGAAGAGACAGACCGCTACACCGGGATCACCCTACTCTTTGTCGACAAGTGTTGTGGGTTCTTTTAAGTCCCCCGATAGAAGACCGAGAGACTTGGCCTACGGTTTAACGTCCTTAACCGAGAAGACCCGAAGGGACATTAACAGAATGATTAATTTGTGCACCAGTTTTTTCAGTTTCTGACAAACTTGAGTTGTGCAGTGTACAATCCCCACAATATCAATGATAATATAGGTGTTAATAATGATGTTATTTACTTATAGGAGCCAGAACCGCTCTTTATGGAGAACAAATTGAAGAAACAGGTGCCTTTCGAGTACCCTTCCATACAAGTTGCGAACTCGACCAACCAGATGTCAAATGATAATGACGTTATTTTACAACCGCTAAGTCGTTCAAAGTCAAGTACAAATGACAGAAATCTCAGTTGTGACGAAAAAACCCGGCTCTCCTATGAAACAATTGAGTGTTCACCGATGGAAACTAACCTTAGTATTTCGGTAGATCCCATTGACAAAGGTACAATTGCAGTAGAGTCAATTCAACAAAGACTGGATTCTATAGAAAAATCCGTTGATCAAATACTATTCAAAGTGAAATCAGAAATTCGAGATGTACAAGAAGCAATCAAAACAATTGATTTCTCAAGATCTCCCAATTTTCTAGGGCACTCTCCATTGATAAGCCCAGGCGTTGGACACCATACTGTTTCTAATGGAAAAGCTGTATTCACATATCCTCATCCCCTCAAGAGATGCGATGTTTAGCATTTTGATAGCTAGATATGGTTTCTTCATGGCAAGTCAAGCGACCCGTGCAGCACAAGCAAAGTATATAGCTTCTCCATATTTTCATTCTTTGCTAAATTCAGGGGGATGAACCCCGTTCTCTTTTCTAGATCAATCCATTCCCAAACTCAAAGAGTAGAGCGACCCTGAATACAGAGTTATGTTTTCTCCCACAAAACAGAGAGTGAACAAAGCTTTCACAGTTGATTAATTTGACTAACGAGGCAATAACAAACTTAAAATGTAATGTGGTTACAATAAATATTTGTATCAGTTTCTAATGGATAACAAAAACTGTTACACGTAGAATAATGTATTAGCCAGTAATGTCAATCAAATTAGTTTTATTATACTAGCCTTAAAATAGCATTCTGGCATGTCTAAATTTTGTATGTGTTAATAGACACCATTTTAATAAAGCTTTTAAAAAACAACTGCAAACTCATATAGTTTTTTTCTATCTATTTATCCATCCATCCACCCATCCATCCATCCATCCATCCATCCATCTATCCATCCATCCATCCACCCACCCACTCACCCATCCATCCATCCGTCCACCCACCCACTCACCTATCCATCTATCCATCCATCCATCCACCCACCCACTCACCCGTCCATCCATCCATCCATCCCTCCATCCCTCCATCCCTCCGTCCCTCCCTCCATCCCTCCATCCATCCATCCATCCATCCGCCCATCCCTCCACCATCATGTCTTAATTTTGTATGTGTTAACAGACGCCTTTTAATAAAGCTTTTTCTTTAGTTTTGTTTTTTATCTATTTATCCATCCATCCATCCACCCACCCACTCACCCATCCATCAATCCATCCACCCACCCATCCATCCCTCCCTACCTCCCTCCATCCATCCATCCATCCATCCATTAGGATGGTCTTCGCTATCTGCAACGCGAAAACAGCAGAGGTCGTTATGATGTACAAAATAGTTAATGGCCTTGCACCTCCATATATGTTAGATATCTTTTCAACACAGTATGGCTCTCAAATGTATTGCATCCGAAACTCAACCATGATTTTTGAAACTCCAAACACGAGAACGGAAGTGTGCAAAAATAGTTTTGCGTTTTCGGGTGCCAAAATCTGGAATGAACTTTTGGTTGATCTGAAGAAAGAACCATCCCTTAACGCTTTTAAGAAAGAATCAAACTATTAATCTTTGCATCGACAACACTTAACTAGTCTTCATTATCAAATGATTACTATTACTTAGAACATTTAGTCCACATAGTTAAAAAGTTTAGCTAAATATTGTTAATGTTAAATATTTATAATAATAATAATCGGTTTATTCAACATTATCAGTTCTAGCAATACAAGTATTGAAAACCAACTGATTTACAAGCA
>JAOBAT010135885.1:0-11983 GCA_026413305.1 Hydrozoanthus tunicans | reverse complement strand
CTGTCTTTGTCAGTTATTATTGATTACAGGCACTGGAAAAAGCAGATACATCGTAAGTGGATGTAAAAGAACCAGTTGTAGGCGGCTTTGACAAGTTTGAGACGTTGATAACCGTTTTTGTTTGTATTTTGTTTCCTGGCAAGAATTAAATTGGAGGAAAAAAATATGGCTGTTTCAAAACCTAAGGAATATGTTGTAAGTATTGAGTATCAGACCTATATCGTTAGAATAATGCAGTTTATATTTTGGGGAAGCTTTCTAGACCGCTGTTGATACCTTTGTTGCCCACTCTAAGTTGCAGTAGGTTAATTGCTGCTGCCCGGAGTGCTAGATAGAAACCTGACCCTGTTTTGTTTGTGATAATAATGTAATTCAAATCTCTTGAGATTGTTTATGAGATTTAGTATTAAATCACATTTATTTAGAACTATAAACAAATTTCTGTTTAATTTAGGAATACCTTTGAATATCAAGACTTAAGTAGTTGTGCACATGAAAATTTGTCCATCAAACACTGCTTAACTTTCAATTTCATAATGCTCAGCTAGTATTACGATGGTTGCCACTGCTTGTGAGGCTGATAAAATGCCATTATATCTTGACAAAATTCAATTTTAAAATCATTAATTTGAGCAGCGGAACTACCATGGTAACCCTCTTTATGATTGCAAAAAAAGTAGCAAAAGTTTTCTTTGTTTTAATTTGTGTCTGTTTCAAAGGTTTTTGGGTTTGTAATAGTCTAGGTCAGCAGAAATCTGCTTAAATTATATATGGGAGCCTCCATAGGAAAACAGGTAAATTGGTGATGACAGAGGCACCCGTGCATTGCTCGGCACACTATGTGCAGCATTACAGTTGAGTCCTTGGAGGCAACTCAAAATGCCAAGGAAAATTTAAAAAACGTGTAATTGTCGAGGTTTCCTGTTAAATGGATGTAAAATACAGTAAATGTGTGAGGCAAATCCAAAGGAGTGAATCAATTTTGCTTTGAGATGTAGCAGGGAATTAGAATTACAAAGGGTTTGAGTTAAGGTTCAACCCTACTTTCTTCCATTTGCATGCAATTTTTATTATATATACATCGTGCTTTGTTAGTATGTGCACATGCATGCATTAGTGAATGGAGTATACAGGCCTTTCACTGAGGAAAATGGCAGGTGTGCTGACATTTGAATGCCTAAACTTTTCTTTACATGTGATGGCATGTGATAGTCTTTATCAAGCAATATTTTAAGTCTAGAGCAAACAAAGTGTAATTCAAATATAGACAACTGGTGTTTCTCAATTTAAAAAAAAAGATGCAATACACAAATTTTAAAGAAGAGTATAGATGTTTCTTGACCCTTAGCAATTGTGTTTTATTCTCTCTCTGTACTGTAACTACTGTTTAACAGAATATAGTCATGCAGAGATTTAAAAACCATCGCATTATCCACAACTTTGTATTACCTGCAGCAACAAATAGATACTGAAAAATTAACATGATACTCACAAGGAAATTTAAGACTGAGGTGTGCGATTAAAAGCAATTAATTGTCTAACTAGTGTTCTTTAGGTGTGTGCCAAGGCATGTGCAAGTCATTGCATGCTTCTCAATGAAAGACCTGAGTATATGTAGTACATGGCCTTATGAGGAAACAAATTTTATCTTTGAGTGCTGAAATACAGTTTATATCCTCACTGATAAAAATATTATATCTTCACTGCATGGGAAAATCCTGGTATTTCACCAGTATCTACTGTATAATATTAAATGGTTTTTAATTAATGAAAGCATGAATTTTTAATCTTTCAGGTTCTCTTCACTCATCAGAAAACGAAAAAGCATAAGACCTGGCAGGTATGATAGACCAACTCCATAAATTGTGTTTCTTACATTGGCTCTTAAACAAGGACCCGCACTTTAAAAGGTATAGCTCCTCCCATATCTGACACATTTCAAAATTCAAATTTTGAACCAAGTGGCGTTTCAACTTCACTCAGACTCAGAGCGGTGAGAAAAAAGAAACTCATAACTGACAAAATTTAAACATTGAAAATGTTTCTCCCATACAGTAGTGCTTATTCTATTCATATGTTACATGAAACAATTTTGCACATGAATAGCATGTTTATTTCATGTCATGTCTCAAGAGGTTGAGTGACAACTGAAGGTGATGAGTGCCTGGCTCATGCAGGCCCTTTTATATGGCGGGTCCCTGTTTTTAAATAGTTTCTCAGTGTTAACTTTCAAAACCCATTAAATGACTAACTTTAAGAAAAGTTTTTTTTTTGCTAAATTATACAGGGTTTCAGTTTCAGAAAACACTCCATTTTCATTGACATTTAAAAACAAAATAAATACTCAATTTACCTGAATTTTTTTTTTGCATTCTCACTCTTTTGTTTTCAGACTTGACAGCAGTATGTACAAGATAGTTAAATTTTGGGTTGAAAGAGTGATTTATGACATCACTTGAAGGCCAGCTTGGGAAATTAATCATAATATTGGCTTCACTATATAAATTTTCAACCTTGAATATTACATTTGGTTCACTTCACATTGGTCATGAATCAGCTCTTATACCAAACTGACCATAATTTTCAATGAAACTGACTGCACAGCATGTTGCGAAGATAAAATATACATCTCAATAAATTATAGCTGTCTTTTTCAAGTATTGATAGGTTTGAAAAACTTAAGAAGTTTATAGTAAAACAATTGAAGGGTCGAGTGCAAAAACAATGTAAGTGGCTTTTGATGAAGTTCTCAATTCTCTCTACATTATTTATATTCCTGTTATCTCTTGATAACTATTGGGAGAGTTTAGTGTTTCATACAAAGTCACTTACATCGTTTTTGCACCAGGCCCTTCAATTATTCTATTTGAGTTTGTTTGAAATGACTAGAGGTAGTTTATTCCCAACTTTATTGGCACAGCCCACCTCCCTGCTATTTACCATCTCATATCCAGTGTGTGTGCGCTCTTGCTAGCCATAACTTTGGAAATGTGTGTCAAATAAATTACAGTTTTAGTTAGCTGGCAAGTTATTGAAACTCTTTAATGAAACCCCTTTTCTTGTATTTGAACATTATGTATAAAAGCTTAGACATAATTTATTCACTGCTTTTATACGCAGTAAAAGTAAAAGTCAAGGAGAAAGCTCGGAAAAAAATCTGAGCCCCAGATGGGATTTGAACCCACGACCCGAACCGACAGTTATTGACTGTGTAACTGTGCGATGTGGTTCCAGTCTGAACCCAAAAAAATTGATCCTTGCTAACCATAGAGTCTCCAGTAGCTCAGTGGTTAGAGCATCTGACTAGAGTACGGAGGGTCATGGGTTCAAATCCCATCTGGGGCCCGGGTTTTTTTCCGAGCTTTCTCCTTGACTTTAATATCATGTAATTATTATTGGTTCATCGTTTAAAAGTAAAAGCATGTTTTTCTTACAATGATTATAACTATTTGATTTTTAGGATGGATTTCTGAAAGTTTCTGGGCATGAGTCAAAGGTATTTTCTGTGATGAAATTAATGATCTTTAATTATCAGAAAAGTTTATTTCAACACAAAAAGGGTTTATGTTTTTGCTTTCCAATGTCAGTGCACATTGTAACATTCTTTTGGTAGTTCATCAGTGAAGTATAAAACATATTTAGTTTATCCTAGAAAACAGGTAGTTAAAGTGTACTGCAAAATGTACAATCTGAGGTACATATGTAGCAAACATATTACTTGTAAAAGTTTTAAGCTGGTATTTTTAATTTTTCATACAGTAAACTCTTATTTAGTTTATCCACAGGAAACCCAAGTTCACAGTGAATAAATATAGAACATAAAGATTTTACTGCAATATATTAATTTATATGATTTTTATGTATAAAAATAAGGTTTGAAAGTAATCATTATTGTGGCACTAACTTCCTTATTTTCATGGGGTCTTTGGGGCCATTTTTATCAGAAAGGTATTTTTTTTAACTCTCCCAGTCATTCATTTTTTCATTTCCTGTAATTGGAAGGACTCAGATCAATGAAAATGGCCACAAATATCTCCCTCAAAACAAGAATGTGTTGCAAAAATGTTTATTTTCAAATTTTACTGTATATACATCTCAGTATAATATTTTGTTCTATATAATTATATGCACTAAAACCTTTGGTTACCTATGGTTTATCATAAACCATTAAGTTTTCAACTCTCCAATGATGCAACCAACGTATACATAAAAGCACCCTGAGTTTTATTTTTATCCTCATTTTTCCACATGCTCTGGCTGTTGCATACAAAATCTGCTGGCGGTGGCCTTGACTCAAGTAGGGAGGTGCAAGGCAAAAGTGTTGCATTGTTTATGACTGTATTGGAAAACTAGTTTGGTCAATTTTTCCCAGCGAATTTATCGTGGATTCGCCGACATTTTCCCCAAGACAATTTCCAGTGATTATAAACTGCAAAACATTTCTTGTTTATTCATTAATGTTCAGTTAAAGGTCGAAGTTCAGTAAAGTTTCAAAAAGAAAAAAATAGTTAACTTTTGAGCCCAAGCCTCAGCTTGTTCTTAACTTGCTCTTAAATTTTGGCCAATCTGAGCGTCGTTGTTCTTATAAAGTTGTTCTTATAAAAAAGCGTGTAATTAAAAAAAATCCTGCTAATGGACTGAACAAGTGCTTTGGCGAATGTTCTATTACATGCGCACCTATTTCTCACTGATTATCACGATCAGCGCAGCACAAGGGGACTTCGCGGTGACTTGCTACTGTAGCTACCCAGGGGGAAAAAGTCAGCTTTCCATTGGTATTTTTTTAAGGTAATTTTAAAACCGAGCTCTAGGTTTTCTTAGGGTGGAATGGTAGTATGCCTTGGTACTTTTAGGGTATTTTGGGGACTTTTTCTGACGGCCATCCCTACCCTTATAGCCCCGGAACCCCCCCCCCATCCCCCCATCCCCCTCTCCCCGTGTCTGCAAGTCGTTTTAAAGTTACAACGCTTAAAGCTCAATTCTAAAGACTTTAATACGAATCGAGAACGACCTACACTGTACATACAATTTTGTCATCTTCCACCTTTTAAGAAAAATGTTTTTGTCGTTTTCTATTTACAAAACGTAGCTTGGACAAAGGAGAAAGCAAACTTGCCACACGTGATTGAAAAGCCAAAGAAGTGTTTGTTTGTAAGCCTTCGTCGTTGACGTCATCTTTCTCGTTGCTAAAGCTCTCTAATGAGTAATGTTAAGGGTAACACTATTAAGTTCTCAATTTGGAGTTGCGAAGTGCTTGATCACTTGAAGTCCTGAAGAAGACTTAGGTCTTAAGTAACGGTCCGTGTAACTGTAAGGACTTGGGAGCCTCTCATTGTTCTACTGTGGCATTTCGCTTTTCCCACGCCAGAATGTTTAGATTTTCATACTGCGAACACATCAACATGTGTACAACATAGTTTTAAAGTAAAAAGCAGTGAAACTCTTTAAAAGCAATGTTTCTTTTGTGCTACAATAATTTGGCCAATCATAGAACTCAAAAAACAAAAGCAAAGGAAACCTTTTGACTTTCAATGTTCCCCACATGGAATTTTTCTTAAATTTAAAAACAGAAATGTTTCAACTAAGAAGGATTGAATGAGTAACTGGAAAGAAATACACAAGCTTACTTTTGAATATACGGTTAGTTTTTAATTTTTGGCCCATCAGATCAACAGTTTAACAATATCGCAATTAGCACCGTTTTGCATTTCATTGCTGTTGACCTCCCTAGTTCTTATTCGGATCGTTACTTATTTCCTTCGAGTTGAACAACGTTAGTTGAGAACGAGTACGTCTCTTTTCAGGCTAGGCTCTATGATGATCAAATGAAGCATTTGGATTCAATTTTTGTCCGGCCTAACCACGTAAGTTTATACACTAGCGTTTTTTGTTAACGATGTTTATGTGCGGAGGAGTTGGCGCAGTGGTAAGATCCCTGCCCTCAATCTTGAGGTCCCCAATTCGATCCCCGGCGTGGTCGAGTGTTGAATATTTGGGTGATCTTTTTTTCCCGCTAAAGGCCACTCAGTTTTCCATCCTCCCGGGGTCGGTAAAATGAGTACGAGCATATATGGACCGCCTAGAAACGGCAGCCAGAGGCGCCTATACAGGGCTCGAAATTGCGACTAACTTTTCCTCCTTGGCGAATAAATATTGACGTAAAATCGCCACTTTGGCGACCTGAATTTTGCATGATTCAGATGTACAATAAAGCACTAACGTCTATAAACCTCTTATCTCGTCTTGCTTTGCGTTCTTCGTAAAAGAATGTGCCAAATCGCACAAGCAGAAAGTTTTCAGAGAAATAAGTTTGTCTGCTTCTGAAATCGTCACACCACAGCTTCCAGAGGATGTCTTTGCTTGGCAAGATAGTTTTGTAGAAGTATATATTTTTTTGTTTTCGTATTTTCGTATTTAAATTGTACGAGTGTGTCCCACGCCATTCTGAACGGTATCAAACATCTTCAAAAAGCGGAACCCGAATATTATTTTGATTATACAAACTGGCGACTTAGAATTTGCATCTGGCGAAGTCCTACATTTCTCCAGTTGGTCGCCAAAAAGCGACCTAACGATTTTTTTAACTTCGAGCCCTGCTATAATTTTTTCCTTCTTGGCTGATCCTTCTAAACCACTTTCAACATATTCACGCGCTATATTTATAAAATGAACCACTTTTTTTTACCTTTCATTATTATAATTATTTTATCAGTTTTGACTTTTGTTCATAAACTTGGTACATACACAAACTACGCACACTTTGCGTTTTCAGCAAGAGGGAAGCAATCGAATTTTTGTGGAGCAAAAAAAAGGATATCAAAGCAAAGTATACACTAGTTTCTGTTGTTTACAATACGTGAAAGTGTTCAGTTTCTGTTTCCCTATTGCCATTTCTGCAAACTTTTCAAGTATTCAATAAACTTTAGTCATCTTCATGATATGAAGTACATGTGACAGTAAATGCTGCGCAAGCGACCAGTATTAATAAAAGTGTAATAGTGTTGAAAGCTGTTGTAATTTTGAGCTCAGTTGTTTTCCCCTGATTATGACCTTCTTTCTAAACTGTCTGAAGCTCGCCCTGATTCGGCTGTTCATTCCTTTGTTGAAAAATAATATGGAAAAAAATTAAATGTTTTTCGTTTTTTATGATTCCAAAGATTTCATGTGGCGATGAGTTAGAAAGTGATAGATATCTGATAACAGTGGAGGAAGAAAGAAAAACAGAAGCATTGAAGGGTGTATCTGAAGAAGCCACGCCTAAAGAAACACGGGGCGTTGCACCAACCAGTCATAGCTCCCTAACAACTTACACAACTGCAAAGAGAAAACGAAAGGTAAATACAGTGCAGCCTTTGATTTAGGCTAAATAAAAAAGAATCGGCAAGGGGTGTTTTTCTGAACAAAATTTTCAAGAGTTCAACATTTTTGTTTTCTTCCCACTGATCACTGAAAAAAGCAACTACGGTTATCTTTCGGTTTTTTATGGACAAGGGCGTAAAATGGAGGCGATTTTGACGCTGTTCGTTAATATATTCTAAGTTGTGCTCAGCTTTAGCTTGTTTGTTTTTCAGTCGTACAATCTCACAAAAAGCAATTTTGAAGATTATCGGTAAAAACGAAAACAAGAGACGAAGGGCTAACGCTCGAAACGTCAGTTTCTCAAACTTCATTTACGGCGTTGATAATTTATTTGTCAAATCTTATCATGAAAAAACAAGAGGACGTCGGGAGTTCTTTAATCGCTACTTCGGAACGTTAATCGTCCGTTTTCGTTGAATTCATTCTTTTCTCAAACTATTATACATTAAAGAATTCGAACACAGCTCTCGTTCTAGCAGGCAACTTTTGTTTAACAGACAAACATACTCGTAACAATAAAACTTCCATAAAAAACTGGCTAGTGCTTAATTGATACAAGGACCCAAAGAACGTGTGCGGACGGGAGGTCGGAAGGCACACCCCTATATTAGAAAGAAAATAAACGGACAAAGAGGAAATCTTTTCAAAAAAGAAATGTAGTGGTAAGCGTTGGCAGGGGCAGGTTCTGATCATGGTTGCAGGTACAAATGAAGTCGACATTACTGAAGAAGTCCTAAGCGAAGTAAATGTGAAGGAGTCCGGAGTAGAGAAATTCGAAGGCGCTGACAGTTTACATATGTAGTTCCAGATTTTGATAATTCGGTTAAAAAAAGATTAATGATAATTTTTTCATAATTGTATTTAACAACTTAACGAATGCCGTTCTTTGTTTAGGGTTTTAAACCGCCACGGTTTGTTCGAGAGAGCTACTTAACCGACTCAGCCGAAGACTTACCTCTTGAAAAGAAGGTTAGTGGAGCAAAAGAAAGACCATTTGTCGTTCAAACTATCTACCGTTTTGATTCAAGTCTAAGAAAAACTACCCGTATTTTGTGTTTTTATCGTGTTCATATGGGTTACTAACTAATGTGACAAAAGTGGTAATCAAAGTGGATTCCTAGTACTTAGCTTAGGCTTAATAAGATATCATTTGATTTCTTTAGATGATAAGATTCTTAACTTTAAACTTCAGATAGTGTTTTTTAAAAGTAGTTTCCCAAGCCTAGCTTTTAATCAACGATGATATTATTGCATCGTTTAACGTGTTAAGGTAGAGTTAACGAAGCACTCGATTGGATACGTTTCCCCTAGTCTTTACTTTAGAGTGTTAGAGTGAAAGAAAAGTGTTCAATTCAATCAAGATGGATTAACTGATTTCACTCTCTTTAGCAAAGAACGCTAGATACCAAGTTGGCAGACGGATCTCAAAAAGAGGCAGAAAAAAGGCTTTCAAGAGGGGAGTTTCTTCACTTATATTCCCAAAATGGCTGCCCTGACAAATCACACACCTGCAGCGATTCTATACCGTTCGGTGGTTTATCAAGAGAGGCAACCCGAACTCAGTTTTCAGACCAAACTGTACCTGATGACAGCACTCATTCAATTGGTAATCGGCCTGCTATTCCTACTTCATCATCGCTGTTTTATCGTTTCACAAACAACGACAGCGTTAGGGCTAAAAGGAAAATACCAACATCTGAAACAGATCAAAAACCTCAAGTTTTAAATCCATCGCTTACAACTGGCAAAAGGAATCCATCGCAGATGTTTGCCCTGTTCTGTGGTAAGCCACGAATCTCTCCTGACAAAAGGACAAACGCGGGACGAACTTCTGAACAGCTGTTTCCAGAGCACACCAGCTGCTCTGGTTCCTATTTCTCTGGATCAAATCGAGGCCAAAAAGAGTTTAACACAAAATCGGTATTTGAAAACTCTCTACGAGATAAATGTGGAATTGAAACGGTTGGTGGAGTTTATGAACAACCCGTGCAGCACTCAGTTTGCTTGGCAGACGAGGACCAAGTATTAGCTATACAAAACGAAGACAAATGTTTAAAATCAGGTCATGTATCCCCAATTTTAACACCAGATTCGCTCATTAGCGACCATAGTCAGGAAGAGTTTCCAAAGATTGATCTCTCAAATGCCAACGAGGATACTATTTACAAAGAAGAGTATAGAGAGAACTATCAAACCTGGGCTCCTTTGAGAAAATTGTCTGAGAACAGAGAAGATGACAGCCTTTCCAGCTTGATTAAAGATGACTTAGTAGAAAAAGACTCAATGAAAACAGATGGCGAACAACTCCAAGAACCGCCCTACAGCAATTTTTTTAAAGATACCGAGGCTCAGATGAGTTTTGAGTCAGACTCGGAAAGCATATCTCCATATTTGGGGGGAAGGTTGCTGTCAAAGTACAAAAATATTTTTGACGGAGGAGGGAAAGGTTATGAAGAGGGGTACAGAAAAACTCTAGGTGAAGAAGAAAAAACTAAAGTTGAAATCCCAAAAATAGAACAGCACTTATTATATAAGGAACAAAACTTGGATAACCGCCAGCGGGACAACGCACAATTCCCTTACAGCAAACCAGGACCCAACATTAACTTCAGGTATTCCTTAGTATCAAAGAAAAAACATTCTAGTGACACTATTCGGCGAAATATGCTCACTCATCCAGGTTCCCTGTTCGAGTATCCAGCACTGGAAGGACAAAGAAGAGTAAACAGCACCGTGTTTTCCGGAGCAGCACCCCGTGGATCGGAGCCTGCAGTGCGATTTGGTCTTGATGAACTGGAGGAGCTGCCAGCGGCAAGGATATATGGTGAAAGTCAGCCAGGCTTATCACCAGAGTTCTTTCCAGCACATATACCAGGGAAAATTGGTTCCAAGAAGACTGATTTTGCTTCTAAAGCTGTTCATTTGCAAGACAGAGAGGTAAAGTCTCAATAGTTCGTAGAAAAGCGTTTAGAACCAACGGAAAATAAATGTTTTTGTCTCCATATCAATGAATGACATTTTACACGAGTTACGGCTTTTAAAACAGGAAAGAAAGAGTGACCACGCTTAGCCTACCCCTGCCTGTGAGGGCCAGCTTGTTGACTTCTGATTGGTAGCTCTGCCAAAAAGGCTGCAAATTAAAAACTAGCTGTGGCTAAAGTTGATAAATTTTGTTTAATGAAGGGTGGGGCGGACCTCCAAAGGACCTGTGCGTTCAAAGCTAAATCCATTCCCGAGCCAAAGTGGCTCATAGGGTGGGCGCTTATCTCCGGTTTCTGTTGTGTTAAGCGGAAGAGAGTCTTGGACTCCCCTTGAACAGAACACTTACCTATTGCAGGTTAGCTCCCAGCAGAACTTGTACTCAGTTTTACGGCAGAATCGACTGGAACAAAGTCAGGTAAAGTGTCTTTTTCAAGGACAAAAGCCAGTGATCTGACCTGGGCTCGAAATAGCGACCCTATGATAGAACCTGTACTTTCAGGGTAAGGCTAGTTCGATCCAGTAAGAAACCGATTTCATATTAACGGGTCAGTTATTCATAAATTTCCCACATTTTCTCATCAGGTCAGTAATGGTGAAGGTCATTCTTGGAAGGGATCGTTGACTAGCGATACTGTCAAGAGAGAAGATCTTTCATGTGCAACTTTACACCAGAATGAAATACCGATTAAGGAAGTGCAACAAGGCAAGATTTTTGTTTTCCTTGTTATCCGTATCTATATTCTGTAGGTAGACGCAAATTATCGCTAAGTCCTTAAAGGTTTTTAGATTGTTACTTAAAGTTTGAATTAGCGGCTCTAGGGGCCTTTTAAAACTTTTTAGAGTTTTTGAGTTTTGAGGTTTGTTTTGTAGCAGATACATGTTGGACTGATACCGTTGAACAAAGAGCACCATGTTCATTTGATGTGGCGACATTAGAAAACCGAGGTATCAGTGAGATGTATGATCGTGACAATCCTCAAGAGATTACGAAAGCTGAGAACGTTACTGTTTCGGAGGAATTCTTTCAAAGGGTGCCTTTTTTGGTGAGTAAAAGCTTGAAAAGACTTCCTAACTAGTATTAAAGAGACGTTTAATCACCAAGCATAAGGTGATGAACTGCTTAATTTATCGTGAATTTCGTTTTTTTTGAAACTGATAATAATTATAAAACACCAACTCTCTACATTTGCTTTGTCACGTTAACGCATTTTGTGTGTCATTCGCAGAGATGACTAATTACTCCTTCTTATTTACATTGCGATTCCTTCACTTTTATCCTTGATTCTTGTTACTTGCCTTGATAATACTGTAAATCTTGATTGGAGCGACAGTATGGAAGCTAAAGCGGAATCATACAACAGCTTTTTTGATCATCGTAAAACTAAAATAAAGTTTTTATGTACACCTAGTTTCTAAGTATCCACTCAAGCAGAATCGTAGTTGTTGATAATTAAGTAATGGTCCGTCTAAGAACAAGGGAGCCTCCAATTGTTCTGCGGCATTTCGCTTTTCCAACGCCAGAATGTTTAAATTTTCATACTGCGAACACATCAATTTGAATACAACATAGTTTTAAAGTAAAAAGCAGTAAAACTCTATTTTAAAGCAATGTTTCTTTTGTGCTATAATAATTTAGCCAATC
>JAOBAT010135874.1:0-11983 GCA_026413305.1 Hydrozoanthus tunicans | reverse complement strand
GGGTATGTGCCGCCACCCACCACCTCTCCCGACAAATTTGGGTTCCTTAAAAATACCATTGTTTTGACTTCTTCCCTTGATGGAATCTGCGCAAAACTTTCTCCTTTTTTGTCAGACTCTTGCCTATTAAAAGGCTTTACAAAACTTCGCCGTGCTTACATTTGCAAATGCATGGGCAGCGTTTTTGTGAGTTCCAAGATCACACCGTTGGGCCTACTTACTCGGTTTCTACGGAGTCGTTTACAATTTGTATTGCAAAAATTGATCGTTTCCAGGTCCCTTTCCTCTTCCTCCGAGTCGAGACGGAGGAATTCTAAGAGGAAAGGCCCCTGGGAACGACATTGCAGAAGAAGAGCCATTCTCGACCCCAGAGCCCATCGCTTCTCTTAGCCGGCGGGGCCTTCGCACGAGAAGGCCTGGGGACAAGAATGAAGAACCCTGTCTTCACTAATAAGAAAATTAACGATAAACGACTGAGTATAAAGTTTGGTTTGGTTGCGCGCAGCCGTTTCCTCTATGGGCCACCGTAGACACGCGGTTTCAGTTTTAGTTGTTGTTGCACTAAACGTTAACAAATTCAAATACCAAAGCGTTTGTACGACACAGATATCATACTTCCTACCTGATTAATAAAACATTTTGATTTTTAATATGCCTCGTTTTCATGATTAGTTTCGTTTTGCAAGACGATCCGAACTTGGAAAGAAACCTTTTCTTATTCTGTCTCACTAAACAAGCATGTCTGAACAGGATTGCAAAAACGAAGAAAACAGATTTCCCGATGACTCAGCCTTCGAAGCGGCGAGCTCTCGTATCCGTGAAGTGTACGAAATTCTGAAACAAGAGGCAACTCGAGTTAGAAAAGAGCGAGAAGCTTTAGAAACAGTCGCCAAGAAATTGAAAGATGTCCACTTTGGAAAAACCGTGAAGCTAAACGTTGGAGGCCATTACTTTACAACAAGCGTTCAGACGTTGAACAAAGACCCGGGTTCCATGCTCCACGCCATGTTCTCAGGTCGCTTCGACACGAAACCAGAAGAAGATGGCTCGTACTTTATCGATCGCGATGGAACCCACTTCCGCTTTATTCTCAACTATCTCCGTACAGGCCAACTCCTCTTGCCAGATGACGAGTTGATAAGAAAGGAAGTTCTTACCGAGGCAGAGTTCTATCAGATCAGTGGCATTATAGAGAAGTTTAACCCAAAACCTTTCTCGCAATCAACAATTATGGACGAGAAACAAAAGGAAACACTTGCAGCTTGGCTGCCATCGAGGGAGCGATCTCGGTTTGCCGATATGAAGTTGCTTTACCGTGCTACGGTTCATGGCTGGTCAGCAAGCGACTTTCATGGCCGTTGTGACAACAAGGGAGCAACAATTGTCGTTGCCAAAAGAGAAAAGCATATATTTGGGGGATACACGGAAAATTCCTGGGGCGGTAAGAAAAAATAACATGTTTTATTGTTTTGAAAATAAATTCACCCAAGCATGTACGGAGGCTCCACACTTCAATGAATCTTTAAGCGCCTGCTGGAATAAACTAGTTAAAACTATCAATAAGCACCAAAATCGAACCTTATTCGTGTATTTTTAACGAAATATAACGAAATATTTGCCTTACCGCTATATAAAATATAATTTAAGCAGGAGTAATTGAGTAACTAGCAAGGTTTGATATAGTAACAGAAATTAGCCTCTGATAATCAAAATTTTCTTTTAGATTCGTTTAATTTTAACCCCGTTAGCAATCTCTGCCTTTTAACTTGTTTCAATTTCTTACACTATCTATGGGGATTGACATAAAGCCCCTTAAAATTTTTTACATTATTTCTTCCCTTGTTGAGAGCAGGTTGGCAACCCATGCAATCACATAGCTAGCTGTATATAACAATATAGTCTATATATAGCTTTGCTAAATGTGCAAGCAGATAAAAGATAGTTATAGTTGTTTTGTAATTCACTGACCTTCTATTATGATTTTCTTAGAACTTACTAAATACGTATGTACCGAGTATAAGTGAATGTATAGAAATTACTGCACACGCCGATTGTATCTAGTTATATATGTGTTTATATGCATGCATATACTAATGAAAGTGTACGGAAGCCACCAACGTGTAGTACTGCCATTTATCATTTTAATACTATGTTATTCTGTATATTTCTTGATAAGTGTTACAGCAGCCGGTTTTTATTCAAACTTCTAGAAATCAAAAGCTGCTAACAGTTTAGAACTCAAACTTCTCTCTTTAAACGTGCGTGGTTTGCGCGACTTTAAAAAACGAAAATCGGCTATACATTGGATAAATAAACAAAAGGCTGATACAGCTTTCCTTCAGGAAATCTATAGTACACCAGAAGTATAAAATAATTGGAAATTTTAGTGGAAGGCGAAATGTACTCAGTTCACGGATCTAACACTGAGTCAAGAGGTGTTCTTACACCTATTAAGCACGATCTTGAGTTTGAAGCTAGAAAAGTTATAAACGATAAAAAATGGTAGGTATATTATTACTAAGGCTGAAAGCCAAGGACAAACTTTTGTTCTAGGTTAACATTTACGCACCAAATGACAAATACGAACAGCTAAATTGTTATCATATCATAGCACCGAAGCTTTAGAGGACGCTGATTTAGATCCAGATACCAATATTATTTTTGGAGGAGACTTTAACATGAAGTTTTGACACAGATTTAGACTGTTCTGGAGGTAAACCAACAATAAAAGAATGCACCAAGTTCGTTAACGATTAATACAAATTAACCACGATCTGGTTGGTATTTGGAGAGTAAGAAACCCTGATCTTAAAATATTCACTTGGAGACAGAAAAATCCTTTAATTCAAAGAAGGTTAGATTTTTGGCTGGTAAGCGATACGCTCCAAGACGATACAGCCACGACTGATATTATAACCTTCTATTAAGACAGACCACTCAGCAATAAGCCTAGAGTTTAAACGTATAAAAAAGCATGACACTGGCCCATCATATTGGAAACTTAATTCTAGCTTTGTAAACAGTGCCGATTACGTTACTATGATAACTAGAAAACATCCGTTGTGGCTGGACAAATAGAGTCTTATGGGACCTTGTTAAGTATAAAGTTAGGTAAGAAACAATGAAATACGGAAAAGAAAAAGCTAAACAGAGGAAGGAAAAGCTTGCTAGCATTGAAAACAAACTTAAAGAGATCGAGAAAAGGTTGAACTGTGACCCTAACCCTAAGAATATATTAGAACTAGAGATATGTAAATCAGAATATGAAGAAGCTTATGATTACATTGTCAAAGATACAATTTTGCCCCACAAGTTAGATGGTACCAAGAAGGTGAGAAAAATACAAAATATTTTTTCAGCTTAGAAAACCTTTGTGAAGGTCAATTAACAATTAGCGAGTGCTTTCAGGCCTTTGAATCTTTCGAAAACAATAAGTCGCCTGGTAACGATTGCCTCACGGCCGAATTCTACAAATGTTTTTGGCCTCTGTTAGGGGAAGGCAGTTAAAGGATAGTTTAAACTACTCTTACATACACGGAAAGCTATCAAATTCTACTAATAAAACTAATAGAAAAAAGAGATAAGGATAAGAGATACATACCAAATTGGGGACCTATATCGTTAATTAATATTGACACGAAAATAGGATCGAAACTGACTAGAAAAAGTTCTAGCTAAACTAATACACTTCGATCAATGTGCATACGTAAAAGACAGATCTACTTTTGATGCATTAAGAGCCATTGAGGATATAATGCATTACACAAATCTGAACAACAAGACAGGATTGATGGTAGCAATTGATTTTGAAAAAGCCTTTGATTCGATTAACAGGGTTTTCTTGTGGAAAACCCTGCGTAGTTTTGGCTTCGGACCATCGTTTATTAAGTGGGCTCAAACATTTTATTGCGAAATAACCAGCTGCGTAATGAATAACGGCTCTTCAAGTGGATATTTTAAAGTCGAGAGGGGAATACGACAAGGAGACCCTCTTTCTGCCAATTTTGTTATTTTGGTTATTGAAGTTCTTGCTATACGGATACGTAATGAGAGAAACGTACAAGGACTAGTCATAGACAATAACTAATTCAAACTGAGTAATTTTGCAGACGACCTTACAGCCTTTTTAAATAATAAAACTTCTTATGACAACTTACTATTAACCCTCAAAGCATTTGAAACATGCGCAGGCCTAAAAGGGAATGAGGATAAAACTGAAGCATACTGGCTAGGAAGTAGCCACAAAAACCCACCAACGGTCATCGCTGACATTTAGAAAGTGAATAAACCACTGATTAAGATATTAGGTATTTTTTTCACATATGATGAAGCACTAAAAGTAAAACTAAATTTTAATCACGTTATCAACTCGACCAAGAAAACCCTACATTTTTGGAAATGGCGAAGTTTAACTGTTTGTGTTAAGGAAAGGTGCAGATAATAAAAAGTTTTGTCGTCCAAGACAAATAAGACGTTTGTCTTATTTACATATTGTCTAGACAATAAGAAAATTAAAGAAATCAACTCAAAACTATTCGGATTTATTTGGAACGGTAAAGATAAGATAAAACGATCTGTTACAATTAACGAGTATAAAAAGGGAGGAATTAAGATGATAAATCTTGATTCGTATATCAGAGCACAACAAATAATCTGTTCAAAGAAGTACTGCGATAATTATAAATCATCATGGAAAATGATTCTGGATTGCTTCTTAAAAAAATTCGGTGGGAAATTCTTGCTTCAATGCAACTATCATGTAGACAAAAATAGAGCAAAACGTTCCCCCATACTATAGAAGTTGTTTAAAAACTTGAACTTCTTTGTCTTCAGATCTGGAGATCAGCATTTCGGAAGAATTGATTTGGAACAGTAAGCAAACACTAATTGAAAAAAGATGGTTTTTGATCACATATTGAAGACAAAGGGACTGAACTGTATAAATGACCTTTAAGAGCGCAAGGAGGACTTATGAATTTTGAAGAAATTTTAAAATCAGGATACACAACTATAGAAGCATTTAAGATAATGTCTTTCATAGACGCTCTACCAACGCAGTTGCGAAATACACTAAAACACACCCAAAAATTAAATAAAGCAGATGAAAATAAAGAGCCGCAGCTTTTGTTTAATGGTACTTCCTATACTGACCATATCAAAATTAAAACTAAAAACAGTATACCTTCAACTGGTCTCAGAAACTGATACTGTTGGACGAAAACGCTTCAATAAAATATACACAGACATTGATTAGACTGGGAAACTCTGTGTCAATTACCTTTCAAAGTCACAATTGACACCGCAACTCGCCAACTACAATATACGTTACTACACCGAATCTTATACACAAATAAAATTCTTTTTAAATGGAATCTTACAGACACAGACAAATGTACTTTCTGCAATGACTATGAAGAAACTGTAGAACGTCTTTTTCACAACTGTATACATTCACAGTTCTTGTGGACAAAAGTGCACGACTGGTTGGAGACTTGTCAGGTTAGTCTTTAGCCAGTCAATGAAGTTACAATCTTGTTTGGAATAACCGAACATAAGTACTTCCAACTGGTTAATCAAATGCTATTGATAGGTAAGCAAACCATACATACGTCAAGAAACAAGAGAATTAAACCAAGTTTTGACTTTTTTCTTACAAATGTCAAGCGGGTAGTTACTATTGAGCAAACCATAGCACTAAAGACAGAAGCTTTAGAAACTTATCATAATAATTGGAATCCTCTTTTGTCTTTTATAAGAGAATAGCTTTCATCAAATTAACCGCAAAGGCTGCATAGACAACAGATTATCCTTTTTGTCAAATATGTTAATTTTGAAACTTCTTCTAGTTGTTGTCATTGTTGTTTTCCCCCAAAACTTTTTTTTGTCAATATATCTTCTCTAAAAAGCTGTAAAGAAATATAAAAACACTCATACATATTAAGCTAACGTATATATGTAACTGTGTATGTAACAGAATGTAATAGAAACGTGTGTCTGTTAACAGGAAATAAAAAAAATTTAAGAGGAAAACAAATTTATCATTTTAATCAGTTAAACTTCATCCCTCTTATCTCTCCCATCTTTTTCATGTATATAATAAGTTCCACTGCATATTTTAACTTAAAATAAGCAATGAACAAGCTTTGTTGAATGGTGCTGTTAATCTGATTTTCTTATATATGCGGCTGCCAAAACAGCTTTAACTGTCAAACTAAAAGTTTTACTCAGAAATCATAAATTTACATTTTAACAGGTACCGAAGATGATTACACTTACACAACATGCACCAAAGCTTTTCTCTTTAGTTTGGAAAACACTGCTGGTACTGGCGCAACCAAGCTGACCCTTATTCCAGGAAAGGAAAGTTATGCAATGCGCTACATGAATGATTGTTGCCCAATCTTTGGAGATGGTCATGATCTGTGTATTGCCGATAACCCAAACTGCAACAACTGCAGCTCTTATTTGAACAGCAGTTATAAGCTTCCTCCAAACTGCACCAAAACAACCTTTCTAGCTGGACAACAGAACTTTACTATAAGTGAACTTGAGGTGTTTGGGTTCGGGGGATAAATCTATGTTAAACAGACCATAGTTTGGGGAGTTTTTTTCTTACTTTTAGCTGAAATAAAAAACAGAAATTATAAAACCTTAAAATGAAGAACAACGCTAAGATTCGACGTTGCAGACCTCGTTTTCACGAAGGTTTTGTTTCAAAAATTGTTGATTGATAAATACAACACAGTACATTTTAGAACTAAATTGAATTTATAAGAAAAAAGCTGTTACAATGTAAGGTCTCAAACAATGACTTTGGCTCGTAGTGAATCTGTATATTTTCCTTTTGTGGATAAATAGCATTTGGTAATAAAGACAGTCAAACCTCAGTTTCACTGCATACTTCACAGTGAAGTTATTTTTTAGATCAGGGTTCTTGATAACGTAAACTTTCATTTGTCTCCCAACGGCAGAGTATGCTATTTTAGCATTTAGTGATTTACCAAATCAACCAATATCCATTTTCGCGCGCTCTGATTGCCGGGTTTTGAGGCGGTAGTCAAAATGGCGTCGCGTTACCCGTTAGTTATAGACAAGGAAATGATTGCTTTAAACGAGGAGCCATTCCAGAAAACACGAAGAGGACAACAAGATTTCGCTTTTTGTTTTTAATGGTTAAGACAATTTTTTTCCAAAATCTGCTTAAAATCCACATTTATGTTATCAAAACGAAACTCAAATGTACACAAAGCGCACGTGCTAGAAATACAATAAAAACTTAAATTTTGCCCTTTCTTTGAAAAATAAAGTGCATTTTATCCCTATCTTCTGGTAAATACTAAAATAACTATCCCCTCAGGGTCGGTGTCTAACTCTAGATCCACCGCTATTCACCTCCCCTTTTTGGGGATAGTTATGAAATAAACTAGTACTTTATGTTTTTCAATGCGGAACGAGAATTATAGTTTCACCTTTGGGTCTTTAATGGCAAATTCAGTTGTGTCACTCAGAAGAATTCTTTAAATATGAAAGTTACCTGACGTTACCGAGGCTATGTTCGGAACCATAATAGTATATCATTGCTCTAGCGTATCGAGAGCAGATCTAATCTCGACAATCTCAATGAGCCACGTGTTCGCCAAGATATTAGTGCATCTCAGTTTGGGTTCTGTCCATGGTGTCCTCGGCGCTTCTTCGGGCCTTCGTCCAAGGGCCTTCGATTTCCCCGAACGAACAGTCGGATTCATGACCAATGTGCTCGCCAAGATATTAGAGCGTTCTGTCCATGGTATCCTCGGCGCTTCTTTGTGCCGTTGTCAAAACGCTTCGGATTGCCGTCGGTATACTCAGCGCTTCTTCGGGATTGCCCACGTGGAACACAGGAAAACCATAGTACTCTTTTTTCGAAAAGACCGAATTTTCTAAAAGCCGAAAATGTGCCATAAAAGAAACCCAAAAAGACGTCTGCAGAGGAGCCTAGCACAGACTGTACACAATTCCCCAGTCTCGAGCACTTCTCTTCTCATTGAGAACTACTAGTAAAAGTATATCATACTGCAACTTTTCTTCCTCGGTACATCGAATGAATTTCATCCGTCTGTTCACAAGATATCCTATAAAGAGCAATCAAAATCTCCAAACGAGCATATACGGCCGTAAATCTGCTGATAGTGGAGTACTTTTACACTACTAGAGTTATGTGAATCACAATAAAAAAGCTCGGCAATCCAGACCAGTACTAAATAGTGCCTAAATTCGTATATCGTCATCATGGGATTTAAGTTGACCAGATCATTTGGGTGTTTGAGCTAATCAACCTCATGATTGAACAAACTTGCTCAAACACTCCAATAACCTAAAAGTTCACAGACTTCGTACTTCATCCACATGATACAAATACCGAACCACAAGCCGGTACAAAATGCTCTACCCTATAAAAAAGATTTAAAAAATCAGCCAATGCAATTTAGAGAGTTTTTGTGTGGAAACTGGGGTCGCTGAGTCAATGGCCGATATTCACAAGTCAAAAGAACGGGAACAAAATGAAGCACCGCTGGGAAAGAACAGCTGCTATTGTCAAAAACAAGATAGATAATGATTATATCGGATATTCAACTCGTCATCTATACATCAGCGACACCGAAGAACCAAAGCAACTTAATTATAAGTTAACACCTCCCCTCTGATCCAAACCCATGCATTGTTGTTTGCTTGTTGATTGACCAACATTGTACAAGGGTAGGATGAAGAGGTGGAGACATTGATACCAACTGTTCCAAATAAACATCTCTGAGGTTATTTGCTAGCCTTTTTGGAGCCCGCGATGAGCTTGTTTCAGGTGTAAATGTACTATCACAGGTAGCCCAAGCTCAAGTTCTGTAATTTACTTTAGAATATGTCTGACTATAATAAATCTTGCAATTGGATGATAATTAAATGTCTTTAAACTTGCTCGGTTTCTTTTTGATACAATTCCTAGCTCTCTGGCTGAGTCAGTCAGCGAGTTTTGTTTGGTTTGATATAGCTTTCCCCCACTGTAAATAAAAAATTCACCAAGACACCACGCAAGTTTTAAGACATTTTATTATCGTGATCATTCAAGGTAAGATATACAGATTTTATGTATTATAGTCCCATATATTTCATAGTAAATTACAGCAAATTGCACAACTTGAACTTGGGCTACCTGTGATACGAACGGTTGGTGTTGTTGCATTGTATTAGGATTTACTCTTTCGGGCTGATTGCACTGATGTATTGCTACGATCTAAAGACAGTATAATTCTACCCAAGGAAACTTGGTGACCCCATGTCAAACATTCCTTTTTATCATATTTTGTGGTAATATATACAAAATTTTGCAATTTGTAATTTAACAAAATCTTAGGGAACTTTTTGAGCCAAAATCGCTTACCCAGCTTCGGCACAAGAACGCATGCTCATTACTACTCTACGCCGAACGCACAATCGCAAGTACGTATGTAATAATAATTTGCATCTAAGGGGGCGTCGACATATCAAAAAAACTTGCTTAACGTCCATTGGACGTTTAAAGGGGGAAGGGGTAAAGGCGTGGACGTTAAGGTAAAATTGTTTTGAACATGGGAAAAATAGAGCAGTTTTTTTCCGAGAAAACATTATTCCACTTATAATACGTACGTTACCAAATATAAAACAAACGTAATCTACGGAATGAAGGCACAGAATAGATATCATTTTTAGCTTATTTATTTAGCTTTTTTATTTTTTACAGTGTTATCGACGAGGAGGAACTTAAAAGGGAAGCCCATCTCCCCTCCCGATAATTTTGAAGAAGACTAGCTCCCATCCTCTTCTACTGCTTACATCGACTGTGTGCAGGCTCTGATTAATCCCCCAGGGAATTGCCCGGTTATCTAGATCTAAAGCTACTGACTATACGGTGTTATCAACGAGGAGGAACATTAAAAGGGAAGCCTATCCCCGCCCTCCCCCCATCCTCTTCTACCGCTTGCATCGACTGTGTGCAGGTTCTGCTTAATCTTTTTTTCGATTTTATATTATTATTTTATTCATCGTGGAGGAAAGCTATGAACTAAGCCAGATGGTTAGCCAAAAAAATACCATGCAAGTTTTAAGACATTTAATTTTATATCAGTCATTCAAGATTAGAAAAAGAGATTAAGTTATGTTCTATTAGTGAATTGCACAACTTGAGCTTGGGTCGCCTATGCAACGACCGAATGAAAAAGGAGCTGGATGTGACATTAACTATGTTTTAAAGACTTATTGTTTTTATCGTTCAGAATATGCCCAACACTGAAAGGCGTGACGGGCGGTTATTCCAACATATTATACACCTTAAGGTCGAGGTTTTTTTTGACGAGAACGGTAAACTGGAGGCCACATGACACGGCAAACAACTCAGAAAACGCTTCAATTCGCCCCAGTTGCAAAAAGCTAAATAAATGTAAGAAGTTATGACTGCTAGATAACAGAATGTAAAATGAATTATTTTATTACATTTTAGGAGCAATAATATGTAAAATTCAAATTTCTCTGTTTGCTTATAAAAATTCGGTTGTCGTTCAAGTATCGTGACAGGAGCCTGGGCTACCTGTGGTTATCTCAGGGATTTGTGGTTTTCAGAAGAGTGAGATAGTTTGCTAAGAGAGCGCCATAAAATTTTTGATTTTTGCAATTCTATAACTCGCCAGGAACACACTTATTTATTAGAACTAAAGGTACAAAACAGGAGAGTTACCTTCCAGAAGAGTGCTAATGCGTGATGAGAAACACTCGTGTGATGGCGTGAGGGGGTATGATTTACCCCCCCCCCCCTCCCCCCAGTGCGTTAATCAATTTGTCAAGTTCTGGCGGTTTCCATTGTTTTGGTGTTAAACTTAGATTTTTAAGATGACGGGGTTTCACATCATGCGTTCACTCTATTCTTAGTTGATCTTTAGGTGTTTATTATTGACGAAATTAATATAAGACTTCTGGCTCTTCAGTGGTATCGGAAAGCGGGAAATATCTTCCTCTTGTGACAGTTCGAACTAATTTGCTTTGTCGTTTGTTGTTTTCACGAATTTTGGATGCCAGATCGTACGGATTTTGAAGACGGATTGAGAAAATATTGACAAATTCAGTCTCAAAATTGACAGAATACTTCAAGAAAATTGCCAAATTTCTCAGGAAACTTGGCTACAAGTAATTGTTCCTCTACGAGCAGGTCATCATTTTTTTGAAACTGTAAATAGTTAAATTCGTCCGTTTTTTTAGTAGAAAATGTGCAATTTGGGCAACAACGCCTGCAAACATGTTGGCCAGAATTGGATATATTCTTTGCTGTCTGATTGGCCGAAGATGTACAGTTCCGAAATCTAATTGGTTATTTTATCTTAATGCTTGTTTGTGAATGGCTGAAAAATAGACGATTTAGAGTTCAAAATAGTACGATTTAAGAATTAATCGCACTGCTGTGAGCCAATCAGATTGCATGGATGGTGCTACAGCTTTAGTCAGGGGTTTAATTTCACGCCGGACACAACACCGGTTTTTGACATGTTAGTAATAACGTCTGGTAGTTCACACACCAAATACTCAGTTTTTCTTATGAATGCGGAAACCCTTTTTTACACATGTTATAGTGGAGCTAGGTGACGGGCCTACAGCTCTGTAGAGATACGAGATTTGTATACTCTGGTCCCATTTACACTGCAGAAAAATTTGGTACGGCTCGGGTAAAATTAAGTACGCTAACCAAAAAATTAATTAGGTCGACACGGATAGATTTTGTCGTGTAAACGACTTTTGCCCATCCGTGCCGGACTTAAATTTCACCTGTGTATGGACCGTGCTGACCGTGCTGAGAGCTTGTCCGAGCACGGTCGAAATTTTAGTCCGGCCCGGATAGGCAAAAGTTGTTTAGGGAAAAGGTCGAAACAACGGTACTTCCTAGGAACCCAATTTAGGGGGTGGGATATTATGTGCCGCCACCCACCAC
>JAOBAT010135863.1:0-11984 GCA_026413305.1 Hydrozoanthus tunicans | reverse complement strand
GTTTGTTCAAAAATAGCTAATTAAGATATTTGAAGACAAGTTATTGCTATACTTCCGTGTGTAATTAAGCCTTGTTAAAGATTTTTCAGGAGCTTATAAAAGGGCTGTTTGCAGCTGTCCATTTGATAAGATCTCTCCTCGAACATTGAGCGAGACCAAATTAATAGAGCGTGAATCGCTACGCGGAAAAACAACATGACTCTTCTTGGTGAGTTTTTTAAAAACTTGACAGCTTTTTTTTTATTTACCGAAAACAGTTTCCCTGCACGGTGTCGTTTCGCGATTACTCAATTTTTAAGTAGTTGTTTTGCTTAAGTAGACATGTTTTATTGCTAAAAGTAGGGTAGACAAACCAGATAGGCCAAAATTGAGTTCTCGTTCATGGAACCAAACCTTTTACGGCTAAACTTTTAGTTATTTGTACCCACTTTTATTACATTCCGGATGCATGAGTGTTTATGAATCGCTTCTTGCTTGTTATTTTTGATCAGGCATGGTTAGTTTACTTTAGTTTCTTTTGTCCGAGATGCGCTTTGTGAATAGAAAAAGATGAACATATCTTTCTTAATGGAAAATGATGATTGGCAAAGTTTCTGTACACCCTTCTCGTTGTCGTAAAAGCTTTTCGCGTTGTGATTTTTAACATGACAGCATGCAGGGGACCAGCACGGTGCGTTCCAGCGTGCAGCTTGGAATACATTGCGACGGTTTCGCTATCGGCTAACAATCATTGCAATTAAAAGTTTGCGGTAAAACAATGATATTCACTTAACTGCTTAATATTAAACTTACTGCACAACTGTTGGTGGCTACAAAATAGTTTAAGTACGCTTGCGCAGTTCTCGCGATATTGATCGTCCACCCACATTCCATGAGGGATTATGAGCCACTTCTTGCTTGTTCTATTTGATCACACATTTGCCATGATTAGTTTAATCTCTCTCTTGTCCGAGTAACGCTTTGTGAATAAAAAAAGATGGAGGTACGTATATTTCTCAAAGGGAAATAAAGATTAGCAAAGTTATCTGTTAAGCCCTTCGCACACTTGTGCAATAGCAAGCAATTTTCGTCGCATGCAATCAAAATTGTTGTCGCACATTCACCGCACACGTTTGCGAGAAGATGGAATAACCTCCGACAAACTGCGTTCACTTTAATTTTAAGAAAATCAAACATGTTTTACACATGCGATCATTATTGCACGCGATAGAAATTGCATCGCAGGCCCCTGCACACTTGTGCGATGTGCTGCAATTTTGATTGCATGCGACGAAAATTGCATGCTATCGCACAAGTGTGCGGTGGGCTTTAGATGTCCTTTCTTTCCAGGAGTTGTAAAAGTATAGAAAGAGGAACTTAAAAAAACCGTAAATTGAATACTCTAAAAAAACTGCTTTTAGATCACTATGAAAATACTTTGCCATCTTACTCACCGCCATAATTAATTTACTGAATTTGGTTTGTATTTAAACACTTGGACTTATCATATAGTATAAATAATACTTATACATTATTTTTCACTAATTTAAGATGAAAGTTATTACTTGGAACTTTGTCTACCTCCTGTCACGCTAAGTTTATTTGAGTGACGAATTTAATAAAACAAATAAATATCCCAAAGTTAGTAATTTGTTGATAAGGCTTGCCTGAATGAGTGTACTAAAACAGTATTATTGAAAATATAGTCGCCATTTTTGCATAAAGTCTGTAAATCAGGTATTTTCTTCTTTTTTAAAGGGTCTTTCGAAATACGTATTATGAAAAAAGATTATAATACTAAAAGAAACCCTTTATACGTGGTATGTTTGAGACAAAATCGTTTTATATCTTAAACTCATTTAGGTCGCATGTGCGTGATCTACTTCTGTGTGGCCTGGGCACGAGTTTACGTTCTGTCTCTTCCCACAGTCAAACACGTCGTATATGACAAGTCAACGATGGACGAGTTTGATATAGAATTAAGGATATTATTTTCAGAGTTGAATTCGAAGAGCATACAGGCATACAATACTTACGTAAGTGTTTAGTCTCTCCAATACAGCTTTGCTAAACTAAAAACAGAGTTAAAATTAAGTTCAGTGGCGGATAAGTTTCGCGACAGTCAAGAAGACTGGGTATAAGTAAAGTTCAAGGAGACAGCATGGCTCGGTGGTTAGGGCGCTGGGTTCGTGTACAGTTGTCCCGGGGTAAAACCTCACTCTGACCACTGACCAGATCCGGCCAGAGTCAAATTTACTATGTAGATAGGCAATAGATGATCTGCCTTCAACCAGGTGGATTCTTAACTGTGGGGCCGCTTCTTAATGTCCTTACTTTGTGGGCAACTGTTATCACCTTCATAATATCATTATTATTGTTGCTTTTAGTATTTTTGAGCGTTATTATAAGTACCAAAGCTAGATTAAACAGTTTGTATTTGTACGAGTGCTGCTAACACCTTTCTTTTTCCTCATCCCGCAATATTGCGACCAGCTGATCAATCGCTTGTGGGTCTTGCACCTGTCGCAAGTGAAGAGCTATCTGTAGATCTTCGGTTTTCCCTTGTAAGCCTTTACTTTGTTTTTACTATCCACAGATTTTTCAGGTTTGCCATTACTGCACTAGAATTCTATTGGTAAGAAGTGACTTAATTAAGATAAAAAAAGGTCAAACTTATAGCAGGTTTATGTGATGTATTCGTCCAATGTTTCAGGCCAGTAGTCACGGAATAATTGGTGATTCGCCTATCAGCCTGTTCAATTCCTTCATTGATGCTAACACTCCGTTAAACAAGTGGACTTCTTTTAATTCGGTAAGTGTCAGTATTCACATTGGTCTGTATAGAGGTGTAGATTGCTGTTTGCGTCGTGTTATTCTGACATGTCAACTACGTGCATAAGTTATAAAAATCTAGAAGCGCCGTTACCATGCAGGATTAAAGATTTAAATTTAATACTTTATCTGCTTCTAGTCCAAAAGATTCAGCTGTTGTGTCCGCACCTTGAAAGCGTTCATGTTGCCCCTGACAGTGATCATAAAAAACGAGCAACGGGAGGGAAACAAGCGTTCTTACAAATCTATCAAAGAACTCAGAAGCGTCTGTCTACAAAGCTCGTTTCTCGCTTTACAGTTCATGGTAAGAAATAAGTTTAATAATAAAATGACAGTAATAGTAAAGGCTTTAATAACAGAATCTCAGTAGTCCACAAAGTGGCTCTTCACCCGTTATTTACAATGATCCAAAACGGTATGCAGCACTGATATGATCGGCAGTGCAAGGGTACATACTAGCTAAAACAAAATGGTTGAAGACACATCTTGAACTTTGTCTGTGCGAAGAAGATTTTATTAGGCCCCACATACGCCCATTTGTCTCTTCTCTTCAAGGTCGCCTTGTAGATGAATATTTTGGCTTCGAAGATGTTATCAAATTTTACAATCACATGGCATTCGCCCTGAAATCGAAAACAATATCCACCCCCCTTTTTGAAAACCTGTATCCGCCCCTGTGTCGTGACAGCATATTGGGTTGACAATTCTCATGTTCCAAAACAATATTAACCGCAATGTTTAATTGTCTCTTTCAGGCCAACAAGTCGAACATTACGCTGCACGAAAAACCCAAAATTGTGACGACAACCAAATTGGACCATTCAGTGCAGGTAAGTCAAAGCATTAAATGGCAGTTTGTTGTTCCACCGCCTTAATTTATTAGTAGCGCGGCTTTGGTAGCGTGTTTGTAACAATGCACCTCAGCAGGATAGGGTAGGGTTGGCTTTACCTCTATTTGTACGGATTTTCAGAATATGTCCTTAAAGGAATCTTCGACTATGCAACGTTTTGGTTTCAACAAAACCATCTTTTAGTCTGTGTCCATATAACTAACGCCAGGCATGCGCAGTTCATTTTTATCAGTTCAGAGGGTTGAGTTTACAAGCGCGCTGCCATTCTGAAATATGACGTGTTTCGGTTCCAGTCCCGTCTTCACTCTCGACGAATACAATACCAATGAACGAGAGGGGGAATGGCACTGCACTGCAACCGAAACACTTCACATTTGGCGGCACATGGGATCTGAAAATTCAAACGGTACGTGGAACTTATCCACATTCTCTAATGAGTGGTTACGCCTTAGCACAGCAGTTAATCTGTAACGTATGCATTGCACCAACAGAGCATTCTGCAGGGACAATGGCCATTCCAACAGAACATCACCCCGGAGGTTCTACGGAACTATGCTGTCCTTGAAGCACTAAGAGTTGTGATGAGAAATATAAACGTGTGTCAAGTGCATCCGGCAGTCTCAGTCGTTTCGAAAAGAAAAGAAATGTTCTATTACTAATTTTAAGATGAAGATTATTTCTGAACTATCATAATTAATTTAAGGTTTTATTGAAAGAATTTTTTATTACTTATCCAAAGAGCAATGTCTATTGTAATAAAATGGAGGTATCATGAGCTGGGGTTGCTTGATCAAACTTGAATTTCAATGGGTGCTAAGAAATTTGTTAGTTTAAACGTCAAGCCGAGTTCACCAATAGTTGATAAACAGTCTACAGTGGGTAGGTGAAGATAAAGGATGTACCGGCTCAGCTATCACGTGACACTTGCGCTGACTCGGCAGAATCCTTAAGAAGGCCGCATGTGATCGCGTTAACATTTCAGTAAATATTTACAGAATCTCCCGCTGGTTTTGAAGCTTTACATTTCTTCTATTCTATATTAATTAATTCAACTGCTTAACTTACTGCACAACTGTCGGTGGCTACAAGTTAGTTTAAGTACGCTTGCGCAGTACTTGCGATATTGATCTTCCAGCCACATTCCATGGGTGTTTATGAGCCACTTCTTGCTTGTGCTATTTGATCACGCATGGTTAGCGTTTACTGTCTCTCTCTCTCTCTCTCTTGTCAGAGTTACGCTTTGTGAGTATAAAAACATGGAGGTATATTTCTTAAAGGCAAATGAAGATTGGCAAAAATTTCTTTACACCGTTCTCGTTGTCGTTAAAACTTGAAAACGGAATTTTTCGCGTTCAGTTGTAATTTTCAACACGACGGCGTGCAGGTGACCGGCAGGTTGCATTCCCGTCCTCGTGTCTTGAGGTTACTAATATAGCTTTTCGAACATGAAGCAATTTGGGAATAGCGGGGTTTTTTTGTGGTGCGAGCTATGACGCATGTTCTCTCTTTACCTCTAATGCGATACCTCTCATTGGCCATACATCAGGTTTGTCAGAACGCCATTCTTTGAAAAAAAATAAAGAATTTCGGGTACTTTTTCTTGTGTCAATGTCAGAACAACCGTTGTTTGTTCAAAAATAGCTAATTAAAATATTTGGAGACAAGTTATTACTACTTCCGTGTGTAATTAAGCCTTGTTAAAGATTTTTCAGGAGCTTATAAAAGGGCTGTTTGCAGCTGTCCATTTGATAAGATCTCTCCTCGAACATTGAGCGAGACCAAATTACCAGAGCGTGCAAGCTGAGTGAATCGGTACGCGGAAAAACAACATGACTCTTCTTGGTGAGTTTTTTAAAAACTTGACAGCTTTTTTTATTTACCGAAAGCAGTTTCGATTCCCTGCACGGTGTCATTTCGTGATTTCTCAATTTTTTTTGAATAGTTGTTTGCTTAAGTAGACATGTTTTATCGCTAAAATTAGGGTAGACGTACAAACAAGATAGGCCAAAGTTGAGTTCTCGTTAATTCACGGAACCAAACCTTTTACGACTAAACTTTTTGCTATTTCTACCAACTTTTATTACATTCCATGAGTGTTTATGAACCGCATCTTGCTTGTTATTTTTTATCACGTGTGAATAGTTTACTTTTTCTTTTTCCGAGATACGCTTTGTGAATAGAAAAAGATGAATATATCTTTCTTAAAGGCAAATGATGATTGGCAAAGTTTCTGTACACCCTTCTCGTTGTCGTAAAAGCTTTTCGCGTTGTAATTTTTAACACGACGGCGTGCAGGGGACCAGCACGTCGCATTCCAGCGTGCAGCTTGGAATACACTGCGACGGTTTCGCTATCGGCAAACAACCATCGGAATTAAAAGTTGGCGGTAAAACAATGATATTTAAGGTTCAAGGTTCAAGGTATTTTATTTACCATTATGCATGAATCCATTATTGATAAATACACTATATATAGAAGAACTTTGATAATGCCGAAGAAGCCCATGTAGAAACTTTAAGAGCTTAAAAACTATGGGTTCCTCAATATTATTTTGTATATAATAGGCACAGCGGATGAATAGGGGGGGCCATCAAGGGATAAGCTCATTAAACAGTGTTTGCCTATATAGAAGGTGAGGTCTAATTTGCATCATTTATTTTTTAATTTAAAAAAAAGAGAAAAGAAACACTTAGCACGACACAGACAAAAAAGCAAAACAAGCAGCTCGAAAAAAATTGATTTCTATACAATAAAAAGTTTGTTAACTCACTCTTGAACACACCGATACTCGCTGCATTCTAAGTACGCATGCGCAGTACCCGTGATATTGATCTTCACATTTCTTAAGTGTTTACGAGGCGCTTCTTGCTTGTTATTTTTGATCACACATGCGCCATGGTTAATTTACTCTCTTGTCCGAGTAACGCTTTGTGTATAAAAAAAGATGGAGGTATATTCCTTAAAGGCAAATGAAGATTTGCAAAGTTTTCTGTACACCTTTCTCGTTGACGTTAAATCTTGAAAACGGAGTTTTTCGCGTTGTAATTTTCAACACGACGGCGTACGGGTGACCAGCAGGTTGCATTACCAACTTCGCATCTTAAGATTACTAATATGGCTTTTCGAACATGAGTCTGTATCATGTTTATGTTTGTAAGCTCTGCCCTGCCGTCTGTGACGGGGCCCTATAAAGCCGAAACGGTTGATAACAATCAAGCTCACTGTTTTTTTTAAATAAGTTGTCAGGAGTAAAGCCTCCTACCTATATGGCCTTGGTGCCAACTATTAGTGGCTGCAATGCAGTAAATGTGGTTTTAATTCTTCCGACCACATCCAATAAGTGTGTCATTTAAACTTGACTTCACGCCAAGATAAGCGTTAGGGTTAAACTCGATTGTTCATTAATTTGCTCAAACAAAAATGTGAAGTGAATTTTCAACTACTTGTTAATAAATCAAGCATAGCCTCGGATCAAACCACCAGCCTCACTCTTCCGTAATAAAGAAAAACTCAAAAGCATAGAAAAGCAGAAATTGTGGCTTGTTCAAACAACAAAAATCACTCTCTACACACAATGACGAAACTTGATAGAGTTTCGGTGAACAGAACGCGTTTCTCATTAGCAATGGACGAGGCACACGTTTTTTATCGTGGGTAAAGGGTTTCACGGTGATTCAAACTTTCCCGTAATTGATCCGGCATCTTTAATTTTCTCAGAACAGCAACCCGAAAACTTTGAAGAGGTGAACGAAAATAATCTTAGTTCCCGTTTAGCTTAAGCAAAAACTCATTTTATTGCTTAGGGTCAAAGTTTCTTAAGTTGCAACTTTAATTTTTTTTGTCGGAAGCCTTTCTGCTTGAGTGATCCAGCAGTTTTGCAAGGAAATTTTTTAAACTTTATAACATATTGTTTTTCAAAATGGCACCAACCACTGATCCGTAGCAGTTTGACTGAGTGTTTCCGCGTTTCCGCATATTTAGGGTTGCCAAGCAACCAATGGTAAATATTTCTCCGCGGGCCAATTAATAACTCATTTTAGTCAGCGTATTGCCTAACAACAAAGAGAAGCTAAAGAAAGAGTCTTAAAACCGCCTCAAATGATTAAGTAGAAGATGAAGGGTTTATCCCTTTCGTACCAACTTTTCTCTCAAAATATTGCTTTTTTACCATGGTTCCTTTATTTTTGAGTCATAAAAAAAATCATTAAAACTCTTTTGTAGAAAAGAGTTGTGTATTACCAAGAAATGACAATTAAACCAATATTCAATTTCCTTTCTGCCGTCATCAGACAAGGCCATAAGCTTCGATTTTTTCTGCTGTTTTCAAACAAACAAATTGTTTTTTGATAATTAACGGAAAATACCGAGTTTCGAATCAGCTTAGGGCCGAGGCATGGCGAAGTAGTGAGAGCCAATTGTTTTTTACAGTTCGTTGTAATGTAAAGTTCTCCTTACCGTATAAATAATATTGTCATTTAAATAAGTTAAGTCAATAATATGGATGAAATGCTACAGGTGTTATTTTTCGAAGCAGTCGCATATAGCAATCGTTACGACGTGCGTAAAGGTGTTTTCAATGACAAGGATATCTTGACCTCCAGAGATTTCTCGCTTGCTTTTTCTTGCTGGACTTCAACAAACCGCCTCTGAAACCAAAGTTAGGATAAATTACTAAACTATTTTTCATTTTAAACGTATGTTTACTAAAAGTGGTGTTCAAGATACAATTTTACTGAATCATTAATTTGAGCTCTTATTTAAGATATCTAAATGTTGCTCTGAGTTTGTGATATTTATTTTGCTGTAATTTTACAAAGGGAAATTCCCTTACGCGCAGATATGATCAGTCATTGTCGTTAATGGGTCAGTTATTATTTAATTGATGGTTTAAGCAATTTTTGTAGTTGGAGCGGGTTGTTTTTGCAAAGGATTGTTCGTAACACTACGTCATCCGAAATCCGCTTGTCAATTCTTGAAGTATGACTGTATACTTAATTAATACAAAAGTATGCTTCTTAATTTCTAGATAAGTAGAAGGTAATTAAATGCTGACGAAGAATGTTCAATTTTTCCAACTCATTTTCCATTCAGAAGCAAAAGTAGAAATCATTATACTACTCCGGGTAGTATTTTAAAGGAAAGCATGTTTGCTTATAAATCTTAACTCTATTAGTTCAACATTCTACTAATTAGCAATAAAAATTCTACTTTCGAAACTCTAGGTAAATTATAGCCTTTGAACTAGAAGTTTCTGAAAGAAAGGGAAGTGCTGCGACAGTTAAACAAGTTTAGTAACGACTTCCTAGGCAACGACTTCCTCGTGGCGAAATCGGTCTGAAACTCTCTTTAAAACTTCCTTGAACACTCTTTGAAAGCTGTGGTAGCTCGTCCCAAGAAACTGATAAATAAACATTATGCTAAACTTACCAAATTTCAAATAGAAATCCGCAACCCCAGCTGACCACGAGGTGAGGTGAAGTAAACTGCATTCCAGTCTCTCGCGGCCTTATCTTTTGAAATCGAGGCTCGAGCGCAAGACACCAAAATTTGCACAGCATATAATCGTACCGCGCATGCTCGGGATCGCAAGAACAAAGTGATTAGTTTCGCTGCTCCTGCGTCGCAGCAATTAAAATAGCAGAACAATAAGTTCAGTAATTTCTATTTTCGTATAACACGTAACAGCATAAAACTTGAAGTAACCACTAGTTTACAACTCGTGCACTTAAACATATTATGAAAACTAACGGGCGAGACTCTAAATCTTGTGTGCATTGACTCAAGCACAAACTAAAACACTCTATGGCAAACGGTACCATTAATACGTTCTTGCACACACCTCGTAAGCGAAAACTCTTTGAAATTGCCTGCGGAAACATTGACCCAAAGTAGAGAATAAAATTTCCTTTCTACAAAACTGGTTAGTTTGTTATCTCTGGCGTGATATCGGATTTTATTGCCTGCGTGCGGTAATTAGACACGCAAGTGACTCAACTATTTAAGAAGCTCGCGATCGCAGTTCACTCATGCATGCAGCTCAACAACCCCTTAAGACTGAGCCAGTACATTTTCCAGTAGTAAGACAGCTATGCATCTTGTTGGTAAGTGTTCAAATCTGATACAGTTTTTCATCTTAACGAGCACGCTTGTATTCTTTTTATATATTTCATACGTTCGTTAACCGATTACAATTTTATTCTGAGTGTAAGATTTTTTCCTAAAATGCATATCAGTGTAAAGAAATACATTTTCTTTTTGGAGATTCAAAAATAGTTTTTCGATTTATTCCGGCAGCTAATTTTATTACAGCCCGACAATACTGGAGGCAATTTCTAAATTTTTCTTGCTCGTTTAACGCGTGGAAAGTGTACAAAAACAAAAACAAATAGCTTTATTTGAACCTAATACTTACATTTTTTCATTCTAATTATAAAAAGATACATGATGCGCGAAAAATGAGTAATATTTCTATATGTAAGTCATTGGACAATGACAAGGCGTTTTCTTCTTGTTTCTTTTTTTTATTTTTAATTCTAGAAACTATAGATTAGGTGTTGTTAATATTAGAGATCAAATTCTGGGCTTTAAACTTGTTAAAGTATTCTTACAATTTTTTTCTTATAAAATAAAACATGTTTTTCTCTTTCGTTCACACAAGTTAACCCAAATAAAAACTAACAGAAATTTAGTGTTTTGTTTTAATATGTGTAAGAGCCGCTTGGTGTCTTTTTTTGTATACACATGCATCATAACAGGAAACGTTTGAACAACCATTAGGTATAATACATTACTACAGCGTAGGGACGAATTCTTTCCACTGCATAAACAGATTTGATGAAAAATCAAAATATTTTGCCATCTTACTCACTGTAATAATTAATTTACCGATTTAAGTTTGTGTTTGAACTATTGGACTTATTATATAGTGTACATAATCACTTTTTCATTATTTTTCAGTAGTTTAAGGTGGTAGTTGTTACTTGGAACTTTGTCTACTTCCTGTCAAGCCCAGTGTATTTGAGCAACGAATTTAAATATCCCAAAGGTAGTCAGCTGTTGATAAGGCTTGCCTGAATGAGTGTAACAAAAGAATATTATTGAAAACATTTTTTTGCATAAAGTCTGTAAATCAGACATTTTTATCTTTATTCAAAGTTCTTACGAAAAACGTAAAATTAAAAAAGAGTCGAATACTAAAAGAAACCATTTATACGTTGTGTATATTAGACAAAACGGTTTTATATCCTAAACTTTTTTAGGTCGTATTTGCGTGATCTACTTCTCTGTGGCCTGGGCACGAGTTTCCGTTCTGTCTCTTCCCACAGTCAAACACGTCGTATATGACAAGCCAACGATGGACGAGTTTGATACAGAATTAAAGATATTATTTTCAGAGTTGAATTCGAAGGCATACAGGCATACAATACTTACGTAAGTGGTTTGTCTCTTACAAATTAGCTTTGCTAAACTAAAAACAGAGTTAAAATTAAGTTCACTAGCGGATACGTTTTACGACAGTCAAGAAGACTGGGTGTAAGTAAAGTTCAAGGAGGCAGCGTGGCTCGGTGGTTAGGGGGCCAGGTTCGTGTACAGTTGCCCCGGGGTAAAACCTCACTCTGACCACTGACCAGATCTGGCCAGAGTCAAATTTACTATGTAGATAGGCAATAGATGATCTGCCTTCAACCAGGTGGATTCTTAACTGTGGGGCCGCTTCCTAATGTCCTTACTTTGTGGGCAACTGTTATCACATTCATAATATCATTATTATTATTATTGTTATTAGTATTTTTAGCGTTATAATAAGTACCAAAGCTAGATTAAACGGTTTGTATGCGTACGAGTGCTGCTAACACCTTTCTTTTTCCTCATCCCGCAATCTTGTGACCAGCTGATCAATCGCTTGTGGGTCTTGCACCTGTCGCAAGTGAAGAGCTGTCTGTAGATCCTCGGTTTTCCCTTGTAAGCCTTTACTTTGTTTTTACTATCCACAGATTTTTCAGGTTTGCCATTACTATACTAGAATTCTATTGGTAAGAAGTGACTTAATTAAGATCAAAAAGGTCAAACTTATAGCGGGCTTATGTGATGTATTCGTCCAATGTTTCAGGCCAGTAGTCACGGAATAATTGGTGATTCGCCTGTTAGCCTGTTCAATTCCTTCATTGATGCTAACACTCCGTTAAACAAGTGGACTTCTTTTAATTCGGTAAGTGTCAGTTTTCACATTGGTCTGTATAGAGGTGTAGATTGCTGTTTGCGTCGTGTTATTCTGCCATGTCAACTACGTGCATAAGTTATAAAAATCTAGAAGCGCCGTTA
>JAOBAT010135851.1:21301-34847 GCA_026413305.1 Hydrozoanthus tunicans | reverse complement strand
AGAGCGACCAAGACGTATGTCATGCGAAACAAGATCTGGGCGTCGCGCATCTCGTCTGCAGCTGGTTTAACGGTGTGGAGTGGAAGTACATGCAGCCAAAGTTAGTAATAAGTAGTGGGTGTTCGGGGGAGGGGGGATACTTGCCTATTTTTTAGATGGGTGTGTATGACCCGATCGCTCAACCCTGACCCTGATTCAGACGGAATCCAAGGATATTGGATACCCTATTAAATGATAATATTATATTGTATGATATAATGAAATTCTTAAGTTTGATGACGTCATTGTTGGAAACATAACACGCGACATGGATGAATTATTCTAGATTTTACCTGGACATTTTCATCCAAGTTTGAGGAGGTTAACATGTTTCCTGTCTAAAATATTCCAATTCTTTCATTTGATGACGTCATTGATGACTTCATAACACGTGACATGGATGAATTGTTCTAGATGTTGTCTGGACACTTTCACCCAAGTTTGAGGGATTTATCGTGTTTCCTGTCTAAAACATTCAAATTTTTTAGTTTTATGACAGCATCGATGACGTCACAGCACGTAATATATTTGATTCGTTTTAGATGTTTAGATTGCCTAGGCAATTTCATCCTGTCCGATATATTCAAATGATATTATTACATTTAAGTCCAAATGTTATTAAACTTAGGAGTTTATTAAATTTAAGGGCAGTTATTACATTTGGGTTTTCAACAGCCTTACAGGAAGCTCGAAGAATTAATAAGTTTTTCTGTTCGATGAAGTATTTTTCATATTGTGTTGCATTGTATCTCAACTATGATTGTATGCAGTGGCAAAGTAATTGTTTCGGGATAGTAACAATGTCATCGGAATGATAAATATGAACATATTATAAACGACAGACACCATGTTGCAATTCTAATACCTTTTGCGATCGAAAAATGAATAATGAATAATTGCAAAAAAATTAAGATGAATAATGAATAACGTTCGAAAAAAGTAAATGAACGATTCTGACTCCGTATTATAGTTCTAGTTTTACGTCAGTGACCTTTAGGCGTTTTAAATTATACGGCGAATATTTAACAACGGTTGTTGTGTTGGAGGATTTCGCACAGCAGTGTCACTCATTGGCACATTTCGTTTGCAAGATGAAGTGAATCGGGGTTGAAGATTTTAAATTTTGGCAAAATTGTTGGTAAGGTAATGACATAAGTTTAGTTTATACAAGTACAGCGGCATCGAGGGATAGGTTTAAGGAAGGAATTCGTGAGTGGAAATCGTTTCTCTTCACTGAATTCTATTCATAAGTTTTGGGCTAATTTCAAGTTGCGCGAGTTTAAGAAGTTCTTCGTAATTCTGAGAGCCGCGCGCACAGTACATCATACTCCTTTTATGAAAGTTGTGGCTTGAAATGGAGCAAAGACTCGCTGAGATCAGCAGGGTTGAAACAAAAGCTCTTTAAGGCGTGTTGAATGTGTTACCTTTGATGCAGACTTATTTTCAGACAACATTTACATTTAATATACAATGATATGCAATAGTAAATAAAATTAATTACGTTTTTGGGGGACTAAAAACTGAATAGTAACATGAGTGTAACTGTACTAGTAACAAGTGGTAAAATTACACAGTTACAATGACTGCAAATGGCAGTAAACAACTTATAGTAATGACGATGATATGAGGAATAAAAGTACTACACCCTTTTATATTAGCCACTTCATGAATTTGGTACAATCGATAACAGCCAGATTTCTGCCCGGCTGGATGGTATACCAGTAAATGGAACGAATGTGAAGTGTGGTACTATTTCTGAAAACAGTGTATCATGTGTTCCCTGAAGCTCCCTGCAAAAAAAAACGTTTTCTGTAGAGTATGCTGTAACTTGCCACGCTGATCAAAATAAGATACTAAAACAAATGTTCTGTTGCTGTCGACTAAACTCGGAATTCATAAAGTATTGATCAATTATTATATGAGAGGCACTCTAGTTGTACTTGTTTAACTAAAAGGGCTTGCAGAGTTTTTTTCTCGCTGCTGTGATTTCAAATGTGTCAACGAGCGTGTGGTTTTGTCTTGGAGCGCCTCGAAGTGCTTTTGTCTTGTGAAGGTCGGCGATACCTACGCCCTTTATTGCTTATGTCCGAGTCATTGCCACTGCTGTGTGACTTGTAACTGCGCTTCGACTTACTACCTTCCTCTTCACAGCTGCTACTGCGCCGTTTTCTTTTATATTTAGTCGAATGTTTCTCGTCAGACTTGCTTTTCCTTTTGTGCTTTCGCTTCTCTTTCTTGGATGACTTTTCTTTCTTTTTCTTCTTCCGTTCTAACCTCGTATTTTGCCCTTCTGTTTCTAGAACTGAAGGGGATTCACGCAGCATAAGTGGTGTTTGTGCCTCCTATGAATTTAAAAGAGAAAGACAATTACTGTTTGACCCTCTCAACGAAAAGTTTTGTTGAAAGGCCAGGGAAGTTTTCATCGGGGATGGAAGCGGAATCTTGAATCAATCTTGAATCATGAATCATGACTAAACAAAATGAAGGAATCATAAATCACGTCATCTCGAAGGCTGTGAATCATGAATCATAGACAAAAAATAAATGAATCGTGAACCTTTAAAATGAATCGTGAATCATGAAGAAATTCTATAAATGAATTATTGGTCGAAAGTTATCCAGGAATCACGAATTATCATACTGAAAAGACTCCGCTTCCACCTCCGATTTTCAATGCTGCAATAGTTTCGGGTTATCATTTTGCCTGTCTTTTTTCATGTTTACAATAATAAATTAAGTACATTTTCATAAATACAACATAATACAATTATTACTCGGGTTTCCTGTAGAACACCCGAACTGCAAGTTGGGCTTCGTTGTCCGTCTTTAGACGCAAAACGCAGTCTAGCACTTAAAGCGCATTCGTGTATATAGTAAAGCGCATGCGTACCCAGGCAAGCTTCACAGCACATGGTTAACATCGGTTAACATTGCGGCCTGTATTCATGGTTACACATGTTTTCTTACACGCTCAAACTACAAACAAAGGCGCACATTCTTGTTCGTGGTAGACCTACACTAAAATAAATCGAGCGTTTTTGGAACGGGTCGACTCTATGAGAGAACAAGTCGAGAAAGAGCGATCCTTAACCTACGCTATGTCAAATGAACTCTCTACTACAAATAAACTACTCTAATATAAGCTTTACAAAAACCCACATGCATCGTCGAGTATTTACACTTGATCGCGAACCAAGTAGATTACCTATACGAGCAATGGATCGTCTGAAGAAAAAGAGCAGAAATACTAGAATAATTGTTTACGAACGTATTCGTTTAACTATATACCCAAATCATCTAAACTGTACATGTTTTGTTTGATATGTGAAAGCTAGAAAGCAAAAAGTAAAGCAAACTTGACACTTGAATGCTTTGAGATATCGAATCATCGTGTTATGTTTAAACTTAGACTTCGTCGGTATTTATCATTAACATGTAATAAACTGATACTTATTTACAGGACTCGGAGCCATGCAGCAAATTATTACTCTGAAAATCAAGTGTCAAGTAAATGCGCCTTTTATAAAAGACGGCACAACTGTCGGGTTTGACAAGACCTAAATTGCATATAACTAGAAGTAATCATAGATTAGTTAAATGCATTAAACGTGTTTTTCACTCTGCTAGTCGCAGTCTGGATCAAAAATACGTTTGCGAAAGTACTGAATCCTGGCTTCATAATCTTTTCTTTGTTCTAACAGCTTTAGAAACTATATCAAAATTTACATTGATTAAACAATAAGTAAAGCACTAATAATACTTTACTTAAGGATTTGTCATAATGATTATCTATTAATTTTTTAAAAGTTTTTACTCTTGTAAATCTTAGGATTTTCGCGGCGTTTTAAAAATTAAACCACTCCCCGATGCACACATCCCCAGTTCGATCTTCGAAGCTAGGGCGTATTCGATCGTATTTACCTTAGGGAAATTTGTACTGCGAACAATAATACATAGTCGAAATACTAGATCAGTTTCTGAAAGTAATCAGAAACACCGAAACACCGTCTAGCTACTGGTCAGAGGTCCTTGCCTATATATAGGGGCTGTAAGCTTTTGAATTACTTAAATACTGATAGTAGAGACACTAAATATATTCGTCAATTTAAAAGAAATTTATCAAAACATTATGTTCTAATTAACGTACTATCAACTACCACTAATAAGCTTGTAAATTTAATTTTATAACTTTATGTTTTCACTTTTACGCGGACGATATCCAGTTATACTTGTCCTTTGATTCCCGAAGTGGGAAAGGTCAGACATCAGCCATTAGTTCAATAGAGGTCTGCGCCGATGAAATAGATAACTGGATGAGGATAAACAAGCTAAAGCTTAATAGTGATAAGTCTGAACTTCTAATGATCAGTTCAAAATACCGCCCTCGTCCTTTACTTGATTCCATCTCTATTAATGACAATGTTATTGAGCCCTCAACGTCAGCTAGGAATCTAGGTTTTGTAATTGACAATAGTTTATAACTCTAGAGAAACATGTCAACTCTCTGACTAAATCTGCTTTTTTTCACATAAGACGGATCGCCAAAATTAGGAAATATCTATCCGAAGATTCTACGGCAGCTCTCGTGCATGCTTTTGTTACCTGTAGACTGGACAATGGCAATGCCCTTTTGTACGGCCTTCCGAAATTCCTTATAAAACGGTTACAATCAGTCCAGAACTCGGCTTGTTTTGTGCAGGCCGAAGTATGCGCGGACATCGCCAGTCCTTAGAGAATTGCATTGGCTGCCAGTTGAAAAACGTATTATTTTTAAAATACTACTATCAGTTTATAAGTCTCTTAACAATCTAGCTCCTGTATATATTAAGAATTTATTGAGTCTATATCAGCCTCGTCGTAACCTAAGGTCAGTTGGCCAGTGCCTTCTGACCGTCCCAAGGTCCAGTCAAAGGACCTATGGTGACAGAGCATTTTCAGTAGCCGCACCAAAGCTATGGAATGCCCTGCCCACTGACATTAAGAAAAGTAATACATTAACCGTATTTAAATCAAGAGTTAAGTCTTTTCTTTTTAAGGAATCATTTTTGAAATTTTTTGTAACTTTGATAATTTTTAGATAAGATATTTTTAACTGTAGTATTGTGGAGCGCCATAGGACAAATAGTGTATATGGCGCTATAAAAATGTAATTATTATTATTATTATTATTATTATTACTCTTTTTATTTGTTTTCACTTTTTATTCATATGTAATTACATATTGAAACTGAAAGGCCCATACTGGAAGGTAAAATTAAAAACATGGAAAAACGTATCGTTTTTTTTGCTCGCTAAAAATAATTTTCATAGATAGAAAACCATCTTTCCCGATAGTTCTTCAATGTTTAAAACACCAAAAAGACAAAAAGCTTTTTAGTTTGTTTTAAGTGTCACCAGCAATGTCGGCATCAGAATCTGGTTCAAATACACTTTTATTGTGTTCCACTACCGTTTGAACATCAGCGGTTAAAATTTAAGTGGCATGAAATTATGCTACAGAGTCACGTAACTGAAACCGTGAACAATAACGGGAAAACTAAAAAGAAAAATGTAACAAATAAAACTTGTGACTCACTCCATAACTATAAATAGGTACGCATGGCGTACATGGAAGGACATTTGAAGTCACAAGTATGATTTCAGACAAAATTTCAATTACCAATTATGTATTATTATACCAATTCAATTTTGAAATCACTTTTCATAACATTGAGATAACGATATTTTGTAATTATAAAAATTGACTTTCATGATATGGTGAGAAAAGTTGTATTGCATTGGGAGGCCAAAAATTAACCTTATATTTTGATATTTTACGCGTACACTTTAAGCAAAATATTCGATGAGGCAGTAGTGAAACAGTTACAAAAATAAGTCTAAAGAAATCGACAAATACAACTTTTTTTCTCAGCCAAAATAATAATCAAATTTCAATTTTACATTTCTCATTTTCTGATCTTTTCCGGAAAGACCGGAAACACATAAATCACAATACATGTTCATGCGCGCGCATGTGAAAATTACAACTGCGCATCTTTAACTGAGCACATAGAACAAAGTCAAACTTATGCAAACTGTACATCTTTAGACTTTAGTGTTCAATTTTCAATATTATTCAGTAGTATAGTTGGGACCGAATTAGGCTTATTTTTGGGGAGCCTTTGGGGAGCCGGCATTAATTATCTCTTTTGTTTTCCAACCTCATGAATAAAATGCGGAGCCGGCATAAAGTCTTTTGTTATGACAATGATTTTAACAGTCGTTTTTCTAAAATGGCGCAAAATGCTTTAATTATGCAAAACAGCTATTGTTCAACAACAACCCTGGTCATCGAAAGTCCCAACAAACAGAAAGAGAAACAGCATTTTAGGAGCGCTGCACAGAGCAAAGAGAATATCTACCCATCTCCAATCTGATATTCAAGAAGTAATCGGAATTTATCTGAAGGCAGGTTACCCCAGACAATTCATCCTAGCCACTATTAACAGTTTAAACAACAACCAGGAAAATAACAACGACAGGTTTATACCCGAATTTATGTTCGAAGAGAGAAACAAAGTGTTCATTAAGCTACCATTCTGCCCAGACAACGAAAAACCCAGTAAACGCTTTGTAAACAAACTGAACACTTTACGGGAGGAAAATTCATTTTCATAATCTTATGGCAAACCAGAAAACTTAGAAGCTTGTTCAACCTAAAAGATAAAAACCAACACAAATCGAGTGTTGTTTACCGCGCTGGATGCACGTGCGGCGAAACATATATTGGCGAAACTAAAAGGAATTTCACCGTGCGCAAGAAAGAACATGAAAACATCAAGCATAATTCCGAACCAGGCCGACACCTCGCCACAAACCCTAAACACTGTTATAATTGGCGTATTATCTTCAATGAACCCAGCACCTTTAGAAGAAAAATAATTGAGGGTCTGTTCATCGTACGAGACAAACCAACCCTAAACAGACAAGTACATTATTTCACCGCAAAACTTTTCCCCTCGGGAATTACGTAGTAGGCTTAACTAGCAAGCATATGCAAATTTCAGGCATTACTGATGATGACCACTGTGTCGAAAACGTTTTAGAAAAACCTGCAAAGCAATTATGACAAGATAGACTCAGTTTTAAAACAAAAGCCTGACCTGTTAGATTAATATGTAAAACGTATGCACTCGTATATTAGTCGTATGTTACTCGTATGTCACTCGGTATGTAGGCGTATGTTACTCATATGTACTTTTAGTCACGGTCACGGCATTTAGATTATTACAAACAATCATCAGACTTGCCAACAGCCATTGTCTTACCATGGTATTGCCAAGTAAGTAGTTGAAAAATGTAGAAGACTCAACTTTCATTTTAGAGTTCAGAGTCGAGTCTCAACAAACGATGATAGAATCAGCCTGGCCATGGGTTTGTTCTTTTTAGGTACCACATTAATGCATCCATATATGCACGCCTGCGTGGTTTGAGATTGCACCGGATTGCAGAAGACTTGACCGGCCCCGGGGTTTTGTAAAAGCGAGTTCGTCGCTTGAGAAGAAGATTCTTCTTGGAAAATATTGGTTTTCTTTACTTCTTGATAGCCCTCCCAACATACATTTATCCACTCACATTGTCGCTTTTAAAGTGACGACGAACAAGCAGGGGCCACAACCAAGTTATTGTTCAAAGTCGAGGGTTTTTTTTCGAAACGGTCTTTGCTTTGTCTTGCCATGGGCAAGAGTGAATCTTTGAGTGAATATATCGAGAATATGTTGAATCTTATTGAACCAGGAATGCTTGAGGCAGACATTGAAACAGATATGTAACTAAGATGTTCTAAAACTAACTGCAACTGGACAACAACTTGTCTGACGCGAACAGCGAAGCGTTGAAGTCAAGAGCTTGAAGAACAAATAATTGCGCGGGCGATCAATCTAGAGATGAGATAGTACAATTTTTAATAGTTTACATTTAATACATTCGAATTGTTCTTTCATGCTCTTGAAAACCTGAAGAATTGAAAGAAAAATATGGTGAAATCATGTGTGTGTATTCTTTGTTTATTATTAGCTGCTCGCGACGTGATAGATTGTGTAAAGGAGTGACAACAACAAAAAACTCCTGTCCGTTATCGCGAACCTGTAGCTAAAAGAATACAGCAAAATACACTTTAGCTAGTGTTTAGAAAGAGCAGACAGTTAAAGGTGAGCCGTTTGACTTGAGAACAAAAAAACTTGACGAAGTCATCACGAATTTATTGTTAAATTATTCGTGCGTGTGTTCGCGTTTGAAAGAATGTAATTTGCAGGGCGTAAGTGTTGAGTTTTTCAGAAATCGAAAACGAAGCTGAGAAAACTCTATTTTTACAGCTTTTTTAGCTGTTGCTAGACAACTGGCTCAGAGAAGCTGAGTGCTTCTCTAGCTTTTTGAGTGCTTTAAGCGACCCTCAATAACTCGACAAAAGCACGCTACCTATGAAACATTTCTTTTATAATATAGGTTTCATTTTACATTAAAGGATTTACTCAAAAAACGAGGACTTTGTTTTTTGATCAAGTTACAAACTCTCCATGCCATGCGTAATCGTGAATGAAGTTGAGGCAAGTGCGAAGGCGCGAAAAGTTTTGCAAAGTTCACCCAAACTCCTAATGATTGTGTCGGCTTCAACAGCCGAAACTATTAAGACTAATTTAGAGTCTTCAGGCGTTGGATTTTAAGACTTGCATTATAAAACATCATCCAGACTAGAAGGGAGACGAGTCAGAAGTCGCACTGAACTAATTCAAGACTTTTGAACGGCAAACAAATGTTAACAACGTTTTAATACTTGCAAATGTACAGTGGAAGAAAGCAGTATAATTTGGGTTTTTCTTACCAAGAAAAACTCCAGTACTTTATGGCCGTCGTTCTCACCTCCAGTTAGGTACGTTCTGGCTTCTTTCTCCTGACTTTGGACTTCATTCAGCCCATGCATCAGTGCATCAGGATGTTTTTTGACGTTTCGTTGTCGTATGCAGTCATTGCGAGTTTTCTTCCATTTGCTTTGCGCCCATGTTCAACGTGAAAGATTTGTTACGACCCGCTTCTTCAACTCTTCGACAAAAATAGGGAACAATATTGAACCAAAACCATATCACAAGAAAGAGTGCGTAAGATCCTCAACTACAATTGCAGTTTTGTGTTGTGGGCTTTGTTTGTCTCTGCATTTCGTTGCTACTACTAACAGAGCATCCATCTTGAATCATTAGTAATGCGAATATTTCGGTTGTGTAGACTGAGAATAATTGAGGTGACACTCGATCGATGGAGGAGCGAAAACCAAGTAAGCTTAACCAGCTGTAGTTATCTCCTTTTGTTCTTGTTTCCGCATCTTATCTTTTAAAACTTTGACCCAACTGTCAACTTACCAACGGAAGTTAACTCCAATGGAGTTTGACTTTTTCTTGCATCAGAGCATGTGTGTGTGTTCGTCCGTCGCAATCGACGAAGACCAGTCAATCATTTCGAACAAGTTATTTGTGAGTAATAACTGTAACATTAATGGCGAAGAACTGAAGAGGTCCGAAGGACGAAACCGGTATTTTTGACCCAAACTCTGGTAATTTAAGTGTGTGAAAAGCTACAAATTGAGTTGCAGAGCAACAAACCTCCATCAACAATGAATTTCAGTAAAGCTTTTCTGGCTCGAAGCAAAGCTATTGCTAGAAATTTGTGAGTACGCAGATGGCCAATGAGCCCAATCTGCGATCTGAATGTTCTTGGACAGTGTTGACAAGGGATTGGTGCAGCTGATGATGACCTGAGTGTGTTGTTCTTTGTGATCTGCCTCCGAAGCTCTGCCGCAGCTGATCTGCTGGTTTTGCTGGATACAGCACCTTCACAGACCACATGGCGCCAAGTTGGTCTTTCGCAAGCAATGGTCTCCCAGGACTCAGGGTTGATGTTGAACACTTTCAGGGACGCTTTCAGGGTGTCTTTGAAACGCTTCCTTTGGCCTCCGCGTGAACGAGTACCATGATGTAGTTCTCCATACAGCAGCTTCTTTAGGAGTCGACTTCTTGGCATGCGGACAACGTGACCTACCCAGCGCAGTTGTGATTTCATCAAGATAGTGTGGATACTGGGTAGGTTGGCCGAGCAAGCACCTCGGTGTCAGGGATCTTGTCTTGCCATCTAATGCCTAGGCTAGTGGCGTGGAAGTGATTCAGCTTCCTGGCAAGGCGTTGATAGACAGTTCAACATTCACTGCCATAGAGTAGTGTGGGGAGGACTATTATCAGAGCATACAAATTCGAAGAAAGATAACATACATTATGTTTTATAAGAAACTCGTGAAGTTTATTTCTTACCCTTATTGTTTTGAAATAATTTCGTTCAGGTTGTTTCTTTGGTTTGAAACTTTGTGTGAAGCCCGACTAGTTGTTTGTTTTATTTGCAAATTTTTGAAATACGTTGAGTTTTTAAAACACTTTATCAGTATTGTTTTTAATATTCTTTTAACTTCTTAGTTTTCTCAGAGATAAATAATAGTTCGTTAGTATTAATGGAACTTGTTTAAAATGTGATTTTTCAAAAATGAATTACTGAAAACATTTTGTGTGGGAGCGGGTATAGTTTTGCCTTTTGGTAATTTTGCCGTCGGGGAGACAAGTTCAGTAACTACGGTTCGCACTTGTTTTTGAACCACGACGCGACAGACACAAACTTTGTTGTTTGTCGATTTCGACTTAACATAATACAAATGTCAAATACTTCCAAAATATACTTGTTGTAATATCAAATAAAAGCTACTTTTGTTCTGATTCTTGTGCTGTTTTAGTTACTGAAAACTATTCGATCTACACTCATCTCGTGTTCATACTTGTAAAATATTTACACTTGAAGATCTTTAGCCTTAGGCCCTGTTCGCACTTGTGCCAAAATCTAGGCGAGGAGTCCGCCAATTTTTTTAAAAATTGGTTATTCGAAATATTAGTTTTCAAATTGTGATCGCACTAAAAGAAAATAGAATTTCGGTTTGTTTACAGGGTGTCAAATCATCTGACATACGATACTTCACGTGCGCGATCCATTTAGGTTTTAAACATTGAGGATTTTGCTCGTGTCATTTGTACTTTCTGATAGTTTATCAGGAGTTTCAATAGAGCAGGCTGAGGCGATTTCAGTAATTGTATTTGAAGCAGAGGTTGAACGTGGCGACTGTTTGTGGGGCATTATTGGACTTAACAAGCCGGCCGAAGCCGCAGATGTTGCTGCCTTGTTCATTGGGTGATACGGTGGAATAACCGGGAAATTCCTTGGCCTGTAAAAAGGATCCAGATAATAAGAAGATTCGTACTCATTCTGCACATACAGTGCTCCGAACGGAGTTCTACCTTCCATATTGGAGAGATAATGTTTTTGAAAGGACCGGACGAGTTGAGAAGATGATTAATATCATGAGTATAATGAGGGTTATTTTACTGCCGTTGACAGATAATTGTCACCGTTTCCTTTTAGAACAAAGAGTTTTGTCGCCTTCCAAAATTTTGGAGGCTTCTGGAGCAGGACGACGGTTCCTTTGTAGTTTTGCGAGATCACCAAAAGTTTTGGTAATTTTGGTAAGCGTGTTCGCATCTATAAACCGGTTGTGCTGACAGATATTTTCGCAAAATAAACAAGCTTTTTGCCTAATGCGAACAAAGCCTTAATATCATCACAGTTATTGCAAAATTATCTCCTAATTGCAGTGGTATTTTCAATTGCTGAAAAAAAAAAAAATTGATTGCTTTGTCCTCCGTCTTTGAGTGTCTTTCACAACAAAAATTGTCTTACTCTCCTTCAGACATAGTCGGGAACCGTAGAGTTTTCCATGGATTGACAAAACCACTGCGTCATTCGCGTGCTCCATTGGATTTTGTTCACGGTTATCAAACAATCAGAGCGCGCGATTTCAAGGCGGTTGCCTGCACCCTGCTAACCATAACCCTGACTTAACCATTTGACTTAACCTCTCCCCAATTTACGCACATGTTAATGCATGTATGCAGTTTTTTTAACCTGAACTAACCTGTTTGTTATCAGAGGCTTTCATCGTCTCATGAAGGTCTACTTCATTATTTATTAAACTTGCTCTTGCACTTTGGAAGAAACAACAGGTTAATCAATAATAAGTTGTCGATAACTTTAACAGTTATTTGTTAACAGGCATGTTAGAAAAATGTATTTGCTTAGCACATACAGATACGAACAATCCTTACTCAAAAGCTCTTTATCACTACCATACAGTGAACAGGTTGTTTCATTAACGCAGGTATATATTCAAAACGTCTGTATCTAAGCTATATGGTACACATGTACTTTCAATAAGACAAAATATATATATTCCAAACGTACAACCCCAGCACATGGGTACACAAGTAAGTAAGAAGGTGGAAACATCTCCATAATTCGGTTTCAAACAACAAACCTTAAATAGTCATTAGAGAGAAAAATAAAACAGCTCCAATCACTACACCTTACAAGGGACGGTTCCAATAAACATGCCTAACGAAGGACAGTTGCAAAGAACACACCCTAAAAGAGACAGTTCTATATCATACATCTTAACAGGGGACAGTTTGACAACACACACAAAAGAAGACACAGATCCAAAACACACCATACATGGGACAGTTCAAAAGAACACATGTTGCAAAGACAGATCCAAAGAACACACCTTACAAGGGACAATTCCTAACAATATGCCCAAAAAACAACAGTCCAATATCACACACGCAACAAGGGTGATTCGATGGCCAACTACTAACAAGGGAAGTTCTAAACCTGAAACCTTACCACGGACGGTTCCAAGCAACACCTCTAACAATGGATAGTTCCAAACAATACCTCTAGCAACAGATTGTTCCAAACAACACCTCTAGCAACGGATGGTTCCAAACAACATCTCTAAGAACGGATTGTTCACTACCTCTAGCGATTGATGGTTCCAAACAACACTTCTAACAACGGATGGTTCTAAACAATACCTCTAACAATTGACGGTTCGAAACAACACCTCTAACAATGGACAGTTCCAAGCAACACCTCTGACAATGGACAGTTCCAAAAAACATCTCTTACAACAGATGATTCCAAACAAAACCTCTAACAATGGACGATTCCAAACAACACCTCTAACGGTTCGAAACACCACATCTAACAATGGACGAGTCCAAACATCACCTTTAACAATGGATGGTGCCAAACAACACCTCTAACAATGGATGGTTCTAAACAACACCTCTAACAATGAACGAGTCCAAACAACACCTCTAACAACTGACGGTTCGAAACAACACATCTAACAATGGACGAGCCCAAACAACACCTCTAACAATGGACGAGCCCAAACAACACCTTTAACAACGGATGGTTCCAAACAACACCTCTAACAATGGACGAGCCCAAACAACACCTTTAACAACGGATGGTTCCAAACAACACCTCTAACAATGGACGAGTCCAAACAACACCTCTAACAATGGACGAGTCCAAACAACAC
>JAOBAT010135851.1:0-21201 GCA_026413305.1 Hydrozoanthus tunicans | reverse complement strand
CAAACAACACCTCTAACAATGGACGAGTCCAAACAACACCTCTAACAATGGATGGTTCCAAACAACACCTCTAACAACTGACGGTTCGAAACAACACATCTAACAATGGACGAGCCCAAACAACACCTTCAACAACGGATGGTTCCAAACAACACCTCTAACAATGGACGAGTCCAAACAACAACTCTAATAACGGATGGTTCCAAACAACACCTCTAACAACGGATGGTTCCAAACAACACCTCTAACAATGGACGAGTCCAAACAACACCTCTAACAATGGATTGTTCTAAACAATACCTCTAACAACGGATGGTTCCAAACAACACCTCTAACAGCTGACGGTTCGAAACAACACCTCTAATAATTGACAATTCCAAGCAACACCTCTGACAATGAATGGTTCCAAACAACATCTCTTACAACCGATAGTTCCAAACAACACCTCTTTCAATGGACGATTCCAAATAGCACCTCTAACAAGTAGGAGTAGCAGGAGGGCCACCAACCCAGTCACGTAAAAGCAAAAACGCTACAGCAACCAGAACCAGAAATATCAACCATCTTGGAAGTCATACAATTAACGGAGTATGTCACCTTAAGCCAAGAGGAAGGTATGAAGAGTGAAGTTGGGAGCAGTTGCGAACACGGGCTAGGACAAGGAGCACTTGCGTTTTTATTAGCAGCGTTATGCTCAAAGAGGGCTACAAATAATCAAGTAAGTACTACAAGTTAATAACGAAACGTAATTTTTTCATATTGCTATTTTTATAAGATGGATGGAAGTCTAAACTGGAAAGAACATTCATGTGTTTTCTGGTCTCAAGATCTATCGGAATAAAGAACAAAAACTCAAATATACATTCTTACCAAGCTAAACAGATAAATCATCATACACTTCCTTTTGTCAGAACAAATATCAGGAAAGTTACAATCTTTTATCAAGGCCCGAAATCTTGGAACGTTCTTCATGCGAAACTAAAATCATGCACGACATACAAATGTTTTAAAGTCGACCTTAAGAAGCATCTTACAAACGTGATTTTTTTTAAAGCTTTTATTAGTACTATTGTTAAAGTTTTTGCTTACTAGATCTGTTACTCGCGCTCCCTGAATTGGCGATATAACTAAAACATTTTTACAACGACAAAGAAAGAAATTCTAAACCCAGTGACTTCAGTATGTTCTTCAACATGGAATCATCTGTTTTAAAAGAAACAAATGGAAATCGAACTAAGTGTGAAACTGACTTCGACTAAAATAATTCTTAAAGAGAGTCCAATGTTGAGAACGAGTTCATGGTTGTACAATTTCTAAAGTAAGATATGACAACTTACCTTCCAAAACCCATTCCCTCTCGCCTTTCAATGTCGAAAGTGTCACGCTCAATACTACCCTTTTTCAAAGTTTCTGCAAGTTCCTAAGTAGAAATCAACGTAAATAGTTCAGTCCATCACATAACAAAAGTTAGTAAAGTTATTGGAAAAAGACGTTGCAGTTATTACATGTATATACAGTCATCGAAAAAACCCTTAATGTAATGGAAAGTATAGAACTAATAACCTTAATAAAATGAAAACAATTAACGTGAAAAATGAAGAATTTTACAACCATTATTAAACATCCTAGACAACAAAAACCCAGACATTATCACTGTACAGCTCCCCCAGAAATCGTTTGTCTTACGGTTCCTAGAAATGTGTGGACTGAAAAAAAACGTCCTCAAATAGCGATTGCACATCTTTTCAACTATTTATCTTACAAGAGAGCAATCAGATCCAAGGTCGAAGTTTGCTCGTTTTATGAAGCACCTCACTTTTCTCACCGGATGCACCAACAACAGCATTATTTAAATGGTTCTCAGAATACGGCCTCCAGTTCAAACCAGGGAGGCTTGCAAGGCCCCTTAACCTAGCCTAAACAGAGAGTCATGGACAGCATCTTCCAACACCTTCCATCACAGCGCAGAAACAAGATCAACTTATTGGACACACGGGTCCATAAATAGCCCACTGGGCATAGTGCATAGGAAACCCGTGCACACACTAATCAGTTCTAGCGTACGACTTGCTTGTTAAGTGCTTTCATGATAGAGTTAAGTGCGTTGTTACCAAGCCTAGCAGTCTGAAAACACGCTTTCCTTGCCCGAACAGATATCCTGTTGATTTTTTACAGCATGTAACCAAGACCAGACCCTACAGTACAGACGCAAGAGACGAACCTCAGAACCAGTCCACCATGGTCCTCCACGGTCTTTCTCAAACACTTACACGATCTCTTGGCCCTTGTGGGAAATGTAACTAGGTTTACATCGGATAGACCGGTCGACCATTGGAAACGAGGATGAAAGAGCATGACAGAGACATCCATCAAGGCAAGTTACTCATTCAGTTCCACAGTAGCAGAGCACGTGCACAAAACAGGGCAATACCAAACGAGTTGGAGCGATGATAATTGCATATTCTTGGGTTTTACTCAATTCCTAGAGATGCCAAAGACAAAAGGTGAAGCGGCCATGTGGTGCTTGGTGCCCCCCCAAAAAGAAATCACCAAAATTCTTTTGTTCAAAGCACCAACATGTCTTCTATGACGTCAGATGCAACCAGGCAATATAGTAAACTACATTGGTAAGCACGTCCAGTCAAGGAAACATGAAAATCCACTTTCATCTTAACAACATCAACTGAGACATCAGTCTTTAGTTTCCGGAGGCTTGATATCTATGATAAGCTACACCAGTTCAAAACGTGATGGTAAGTAGTATAGAAAAGTTTCGTACAAACCTGTTTTGTCAGTCCTGTAGATACCCTCCGGACAGATCCTTTTCCCCTATAACCATATTAGAGCAAAATTTAAACTGCAACTTTTAAGCTTTTAACTAAAAAAGTTTGCACAACTTTTTCGATAGTTGCTGAGCTGAAACACGTATTCTTGAGGATAACACTTAATTGTTTACTCATTTCGTTTCATGAGCGGTTGATACATTAGCAAGTTACGTAACAAACAACAGAATCGTATGGTTGTTAGTAAGTTAATAACTTGAAAAATTCCAAACATTTCCCATTTCACTTTGTTGACAGGTTGTTTCTCTGCTTGTAATCAACCCGTTTCACTCAATTTTGAAGTCTATTCTCACAAAAAAGCAACGATATAAAAAGATTTTTGACATTCTTTAAAATTTGAACTTAATCAAAATGCCTGACAACTGCCCAGCTGTTAACCCTTTTTAGGAATCGAGGTATTGCCATAAAAGAAAACAAAATTAATATGAACAAACAACCAAAAACGCAGGTCTTGAAGACAGCATTGCTAGGACTATCTCCAAAGACAAACTTACTTAGCATTATATAGGTTTATAGTGTCTGCAAACAGTACAGAAATGTCGATGGCAAAGCAAATCTATGGCATCCAAATACAACACATTCACTTCTGGCTTTTAAGGTCAAAAAATTTTTTAAACGTGTTAAATGTTCATCGTGATAATAGTTTCTTAAAACTGCAGAAGGTTGATTACTCAAAAAATAATGAAACTGCGTAGTATATAACAACGTATAATACATTAAATGGCAAAATCCTTGACAGAGAGTGCAGCGTGCATAAGAGAGGAGTAACTCCTCTCTGAACGCCAAGAACAATAACAGTTAACCTATTAAATTAGACTAAGAGGGAATTCAGAAGGTTCACTACAATGTCATGGCTTGCTCCTGTACTCATTTTTTTCCTCAAACTGTTAGGACTTGGGATTATTCCCAACGCTCTGCAGGGACACCAGAGCAGATTTCATTTCTTAAGGACTTTTGAAAAGTATATGATTTGACCATGAAGAGAAGTGCAAATGCACTAAAATATTTATTTAATTTTCTAGCAGTAGCTCCCTCTCTTCAAATGTGTCCCTGCTTTGTCACTTCTGGTACAAAAGTTAATGCCTTCAAATTTTCTGTATGCCGTCTATCAGACTTCCTTGCCACCTCAAAAGCCTTTTATTGGCCACTGACTGACCACCATAGCAATTTGGAGAAAGTTACTTAAGTATTGAGGGGTTGGTATTATGTAGTTTAGGTGAAGCAACACCAACTTACAGTGCAACAGCCATAGCTTCTGCTTCACGTTTCTTGACAGCATCCATTTCCTATAACATCAACACACAAACAAAAGACGAACGTGTTGTGTTTTCAGTTCAATCAGCAATGAGGAGGTAACCTATCCCTTGAGTTATCAAAATATTTAATTCTCACATTGGAAATATTCAGAGGCAAATGCGAAAACACTGTATTTTGATGAACTACAGTTGATTTCCATTCTATCTAAAACACATTTTTATTTTATTAGAAACCAATACTCTATTGTTGCTTTCCAAGTTGACCAGATGAAGCAAGTTCAGTTGTACCAACAAAAATCTCGAATTTTTCAGTGAAGGGGAGAAAGTACAAAATATTTAAACAAACGAGAAGACTATAAAGAAGGAAGCAATTCTTATTAATTTTAAGCAAAAAAACGCATTTTCCGAGCTGTGTATTTTTTTATTGCATGATGGGGGGGGGATGTTGGGAGATGGCTCGTGACTTTCAAGTTTTTTATCTATTTTACCAACATCCCCCCCCCCCGAGTGCAATAAGAAATTACATGGCACGGAAAATGCATTTTATTGCTTTTATAAAAAAATTAATAACAAACAAACAACTATGAAAAGGCAAAGAGATGAGTAACATTATAATTTATCAACATTCAAATTCTCATTACACGAACGTTACAACAACAAAAAACATGTCATCTGCTATCTAGCGATCACAAAGTGTGAAGTTTGAAGTTGAACTGTCGCGAATCAATGAAAAATGCTCAATTTTATTAGAAATTTTTCTTTTGGAAAAGGCTAACAGTCACCTCAGTTCCAAGAGAAATTACAAAACAATCATATTTGCAGTAGTTTAGGCAATGCTTTATTACAAGCTTTTAAATTAGGAACGGAAAAAACTACAAGTGAAATTGTCACTTGAGACAACTTTGAAACAACCTTGTGTGTTCGGGTTTGAAGAAAACAAATTCATTTGGATGTTTTAGATAGTACATCCCAAGAACATGCCGTCAAGCTTTACACAATCTGTAACAATAGAACTTCGTGTGCCCTGGATCTACATTGGGAGAGTGTCACAGCTGCTTGATGAGTGAATCTGGTTAGTCTCAGGACTGTTCAAACTAGAGCCATTGAATTAAATCAAGCTTGTTCACACTCGGCCAACTAAAAATGGTAAAAGATGTTTTTTAACAGTTCTTTTGTTGAAATTTTTGAGAGACTCTTTTTAATTCCTCATTCTTTTCTCCACTCTTCATATATATTAAAAGTAGAAAGAAGTTGAAAAGATATATAAGCTTAACAAATTTAAGATTTAGTTCGGTACCTTGTAGCTTGAATTGCATCGTTTTTCTAATTTTGTATATAAAAGTTGGTTTTCGACTAATAAATGTTACTCTTCAAACATTCTTTGATTTTAGAACGTTCCATTACTCTCAACAAAAGAAACCATTTCATTGAGTCCTTTGTGTTTTTTGTCAGGAATTATTTTTGTTGAGCTACCTCTGACTTGTAGACTGAAGCAAACTGCATCTTTTTGTTTTTGGTTTCCCAGTATAATTCCTAAATAGTCTCATTTTTATTTGGTATCAGATTTGAATTATATTTTTGTATGTTGTCATTGGCTAACACATTATTTTTCTAGGATAAAAAACTGGTTATTTTCAAGCAATAAAAATGGTGGCAGATTGTCAGTGTTGTGTGATTTTTTCAAAACCATTCCATGTGCTCTCTTACAGAACACTTTTTTCTGCGTTCTCAACCAATCACAGCGGGCGTACTATTTGGGTTATTTTGTTTTAATTTTTTTATCAAACACACCTTTATCTGATACTAAAGCTTTTTCCTATCTTTTTATATGAAGCAAGTTTAACTATTGTCACAGAATGACTTTCCAATACATAAATCTTTAAAAAAAAACTTCATTCTAGATAGTTTATCAGTTACAAAATAATAATTATAGTTTAAGCTCATTTTCAAAAACTCTAGTACATTCTATTTTTTCAAAGTTAAAATCATCTCAGAAAGCGATGTATTCATGGTATCTGCTTGGTGTTACATGTTAATAAATACATACATACATACATACATACATACATACATACAACATACATACACACAGACGTACATATACACACGCACACATACATACACACATATAATTATGCACGCTTGCACGCACACATACATACATTGTATATAGTATCATACATACATACATACACCTTGCTAATGATATGAAGACATCCAGTAAGATGGCAGCACTAAGGCCTAATGAGTAACATAAAGCTTTACAGGTACTGAACTCTAGAAACAGTTTTAGCCTGAATGTTAACAGCCATGCACAGCTATTTCTGTCTACAACACGCTGAATATAACTAACAAGGCCAAGTGAGAGCTGTCCACGGCTTCAATATTCAGGCTCAAACTATATTTAGGGTTCACTACAAGACATTATAGTTCTTTCTGACCCATTAGACACCTTAGTGCCTTCCACATAACCAGCTCCTTATCAATCTCAATAATAGTTTATGGAATTCCCCTGAAGGAGTCAGTAGACTCAAAATGCTTTTTGCAGAACTTTTTCATCTCCAGCTACACAAAAAAGAATCTTCAGTTCAAGGTTTGAATGCAGGTTAGACATACTGTCAGCACTTAAGGAAGTTCACTTTGGGTTTTAAGTAATATAAATGGACACTTCCAACCTGTTTTCTTGTTAGAGATGAACCTTCCTTGTTTCCTTTTGCATACCTGGGGAATAGTTTTTTAAAAAAAGTTGTGAGCTTAAATAATGTTAAGGGCTATTAGACCTTATTGGGTGCTTTAGCTGCCTATATCTCTGGATATATTTATGAGTCAAAGCGATATCAGAATAAGTTTTTTTAATGCAATACTTCTATGTACTGTTACTCCTTAAAACTTTTGATACTTGAATGACAAATAACATAAGACCAGAAAGCACTGATTTGCCTTGCAATGTTTTGTTGACAAAAACTTGGTTTACTGCTGTAGCAAATGTTATGTTTTCATAAATAATCTGATTGGCTCCAAGAGAATCATGCTGCAAATTCAGCCATTTCATTGGCCCTTACAAAATGATCTCATAGCAGACAAAACAGGTTTTCACTTCTGAAAGAAGACAAAATTTGTGTACATGTTTTGGAGTCACAACTAGAAACTGCTGTTGGAAATCAGTCCATACTTTGAAACTACATTGATGGAATGATAGAAAACAAAGGAAATAAGTAGATTCTTTATTGTCAAAATGAATACGCCCTGCATGAGTTTAAACTGAGAAAAGACATGGATGACAAAGTCAATCACCTTCTTCATTTAATTCAACCACGAAACTAAAGCACTGTTTTAGAGTTAGATTTATCTATGGACAGTGCACTCAATCACTTCACTTAATGATGAAAGTACAGCACTGTTTAAGAGTTAGATTTCTCTATGGACAGTGCACTCAATCATTTCACTTAACAACAAAACTAAAGCACTGTTCAAGAGTTAGATTTCTCTATGGACAGTGCACTCAATCACTTCGCTAAATGACGAAACTACAGCACTGTTTTAGAGTAAGATTTCTCTATGGATGGTGCACTCAATCACTTCACTAAACAACGAATACACAGCACTGTTTTAGAGTTAGATTTCTCTATGGATGGTGCACTCAATGACTTAACTAAATGACGAAACTACAGCACTTTTTAAGAGTCAGATTTCTCTTTGGACGGTGCACTCAATCACTTCACTAAATGACAAAACTACAGCACTGTTTTAGATTTAGATTTCTCTATGGAGGGTGCACTCACTCAATCACTTCACTAAATGACGAAACTACAGCACTGTTTTAGAGTTAGATTTCTCTATGGAGGGTGCACTCAATCACTTCACTAAATGACGAAACTACAGCACTATTTTAGAGTTAGATTTCTCTATGGAGGGTGCACTTAGTCACTTCACTAAATGACAAAACTACAGCACTGTATTAGAGTTAGATTTCTCTATGGAGGGTGCACTCAATCAGTTCACTAAATGACAAAACTACAGCACTTTTTAAGAGTCAGATTTCTCTTTGGACGGTGCACTCAATCACTTCACTAAATGACAAAACTACAGCACTGTTTTAGATTTAGATTTCTCTATGGAGGGTGCACTCACTCAATCACTTCACTAAATGACGAAACTACAGCACTGTTTTAGAGTTAGATTTCTCTATGGAGGGTGCACTCAATCACTTCACTAAATGACGAAACTACAGCACTATTTTAGAGTTAGATTTCTCTATGGAGGGTGCACTTAGTCACTTCACTAAATGACAAAACTACAGCACTGTATTAGAGTTAGATTTCTCTATGGAGGGTGCACTCAATCAGTTCACTAAATGACCAAACTACAGCACTGTTCAAGAGGGAGATTTTTTCCTTCAAAATAAAAGGTGTGGTTGTTAAATGTAACACCATGAAACATTTTGTTGTTTACATTGTGGCTGGTACTCGCAGCAATTTAAAATTAAAAGAATTCGTCACCTTTGGAACAGACAATTTAACTTTTTCTGTAAATTATTATAATTTATGCATCATTATTGCCAAGCCAGTGATGACAGATATTTAGCTAAGGCCTTCTAAAGCAGTTTCATAACAATACATTCCACAGGTACTATCAATTGAGCAGAGTTTTAGTTTACCCATGGTGACTACTTGAAGGTCATTGAATTTGTACAAGAGTTTTATCATCGCCAAAACTCACCCTTATTTGAATAAACAAGTCCAAGCATTCTCTTTGTTATTATTGCTTGTAAACTATGTATACTATTGCAAATTTCACTACAGGGGTTATTTTTAGAAAGGTTTTTAAAATTTCAAATTCTTACAACTGCTGCAGCACTCTCGATTTTTACCATCATCGACTCTTAATATTCACATGGATAATACACAGCTAGCATGTAAATTTTTATAGTGTGTAGAACCTCACTCAGAAAGTACTTTAACTCAAAATTAGATACAGCTGGCATATTTCAAGTTGTACAAAATTTCACACAAAAACTGTGTTTCTTTTCCTTCTGTTTTTCTCAGTAGATTGGCTTTTTCAGTAAAACTAATTTGACCTATTCACTTTGTCATTCCAATCACACTGTGTGTCTTTCAAAATGGACACACAAAGATCAAAAGTGTCTTAAATATCCCAGTACAAAAAAGAGCTACTAGATATTGTGTAGTGTATCATAAAATACTAATATCAAAGTATTCTGTTTTGATATTTTGTCATGGATACATAAAAAGTTAACTTACTAACGTATAACAAAAAATAAGAGTTGGTTAATAAATACAAGGTGTTACTAAATGTAATCTCAGCATAGCTAAAATTTTTAGGCACCATAAATGTCTACACCATACCATGTTAAATCTCTTCCTTTTTGCCATCGACCAACAGGCGCTTTCAATGAATGACCTAAAGGACGTCAAATTAACTTAGAGTTTTGAAAGAAAGACATGATTTTGTTATTTCTGTACTAGTTGTTTTTGCACTGGGCACCATAATTAGCATAAAAAAAGATGAGAGAAACATGTTTTGATGAGCTTTCTTAGTTTGTAATTGCTTAGAAGGGGCTGATAGATCTACACAAACAAGAATGAAACATGCAGACTACACAACATAAACCTTAAAATCAAGGAAATTTATTCACAGATCCAACAATCTTTGATTGTTATATTTCTTTCCTGTTCTTTCCTTCAAAACAGCTCAAATCCAGCATTCTGGCAGCACCAGATCCTGGGGGGGTACTCTCTGTATTGGGATGGCAAGTATGACTGTCATGTTTTTTAGGGGTTAAAATTGCCAGTCCAGTATTTTTTAGGGGTTGTAATAAGAAGTCCGTTGTTAAACTAAGAGCCTGGTATTTTTTAGGGTTTAAAAACGCAAAGCTATTGGACTGCTTGCAGTCCTGTGTTTTAGCAAACATGCATACTGATAAGAAGTCCTTTGGTGAACGTTCTACTACACGTGTGCCTTTATTTACTGCATAAATTATCACATTCAGAACAACACGAGGGGACTTAGCGCCGACCCACTAGCTACCCAGGGGTAAATCTCAGCTTTCAACTGGTATTTTTCAGGGTAATTTTGGGGACTTTTCCGACGGTCATCCCTACCGTTTTGACCCTGAGGGACCCCCCCCCCCCGCACCAGATACATAATACAAACACTAATGAATGAGGTTAAGATTACACATTCCTTTCCTTTCGTTATCACTTCATAATTATCGTAGCTTTCGCGATTCGACTTGCGTGTTACTATACTAGGTTAATCGACCGTTACATATTTAGTTACATCGTATTTTAATGTTGCGTGATCACTATTTCGGCCTGGGCTTCCTGTGATGGTTAACTTACAAAAAAAACATAAATGAACACTCTCAACATCTTTTTAAACAAACAACAAATTTAAGGGTTTTTGACCTAGGTTATGGATGTGATAAAATTCATATCGGGAAGAATAAGAACAGAAGTGCATTTTCAGACTTCCATTGGCAGTCTAACTGTGGTTTCAACCGTTAACATGACTGTTTCCATACTCTTTCTTAAGACGAATTTAACTGAACCGAGGATTCTCTCAGAAAGTATATACTTCTTATTCTGTTACATTTTCTAGTGGGTGTTTAACTCTCATGAATTTCTATCGAGTTCTGAGACACAAAATACAACCCGAACTGTTTTCACTGACACTGGTAAAATAAATGTGTCCCTGGACCTAAATTATTTTTCAAACATACCCAGATAACACTCGCGATTCTTATCAGATTTGATGTCCTCCCAGTCAAACTGGTCTGCTCCACCCCTGACTCCACCACGTGAGGGATGATACATGTTTCACCCGTGTTTAATACTCACTGGATTCTTTGTAATTGCTGACCGGACGCAGCCATGTTTTAAAAACGCAATATAGGGTCCAGTCCTTTCGTGCATGACGCGAACCAATTAACGCGTCGCGTTAAAATGTGTTCCTTTTATTGCAATTAGGATTTTTTATCTCATATTTGGAAGTTTTAAAGCTTTTCTGTGTCCACTTTATCAAGCTCTAGATCAGAAGAGTACTCTTAGGAATATTTTACAACACATCATGTTTAAATATACATTTTTTTCTTGTCACACTTTTCTATTCTTTTGTTCCTCTTTGTTTCCACCGATCTATCTTGTGGGCTATCACTTTTTGAATCACCACTGAGTACTCCGACGAAGAAAGACGGTCCAAAATGTCAGTTCGTTCTATTTTTGCACATAACTGAAAATACTGAAAGAAACTGACGTCCCACGCTGTTCTGATGAAATGAAAAGACTATAATATTCAGTATTGTTGTATAAATTATTTCCTCCGAATGCTTTCCTAAACATATTTTGGTTAGAGAGTGAAACATATTGAATTTTTGAGGTAGTTTTTTTGTTTCTAAAATATAGTGGTGCGTTCTGTGGCCGCAGATGAATGAACTCGACGAAACGCTTGTCGTTAGCAATAGTGGCTTCTAGGTAATTCTGTCAATGACGAAGTAAATAAAGTGACTTAACTTTCCTTGGGTTGTCGTGTTTTTTGTCTTGAAAAGAAACGAAACAAATTAGACAAATGGGTCCTTTCAAACGCCTACTGATTGGATGACTCTTGTACAACAACAAGTGCCCAGCTTATGTCACAGCCAAATAAATGGTTTCCCAGAGTAACAGCGTGCCCACGTGACACAGATTACCCGCGTAACATGAAGTAAACACCATAAGTGATAAACCGGTGCGCATCGCCACCTGTCAGTCAGTTCAGTCTGTTTGAAGCCATAGAACATTGTCAAAATATTCTGATTAAAAGCGCCGAGTCGCTTCACCGCTCCTACGCAATTCAACATGGGAGCTGCTCTGTCTTTAAACAAGAAAGTCTTACTACACGAGTATTCAATGTGGAACTTAAAACAAAGGGAAAACACAAAAAGTTTTCGTTGTAAATGTTGCTACCAAGTCAGTGAAAATGTAGCCAAGGACCAAACTCCTCCGACATCTTGCGAGAGTGTAGCAGCGTACTTGCAAAAGTGTGCTTATGTTGGTAAAAGGAGAATTAAATCCAAAATTGAGCCAACTTCATCAAGAAAAAATCATACTTTCACAAACGACGCTGAAAAGAAAGGTCTTGCCAATTTTATCATAGCTGAAAATACACAAAACATTGTCAACGTCAAGTTTAAAACTGAAGAGTCCAAACTGCATCATAGCCAACAAGAAACACGTAACCCTCTTCAGTTGAAATCTCGACCAGTGAAAGAAAAAATATCTACATCCTCATTCACAGTGGCAAATGAAGCACTCCGGTGTATAGGAAACTTTATTAAAAGCCGCTGCAGCAAGAACATTTCTCGCCTAAAGCAAGCCGACGTGGTGTTATGGATGCGAGGAGTTGATAGGGCGTTACTTTTGCAAGGATGGCAAGATCAAGCTTTTCTGACGCCTCCAAACTTAGTTTTTCTTTATATGCTTCTAAAAGAAACTTTTACAGGCAAAGTATTTAGCATTTTGCAGCTTCGAGCAGAAATCTTAACCTGCCTATATTTGGCTTACACTTACAACGGTGCGGAAATCAGCTATCCACTCAAGCCATTTCTTATGGACGGGGATCGTCAGGCGTTCTGGGATCGCTGTATGTCGATTATAAATAATCTGAGCGAAAAAATGCTTAGAATCAATAGAGATCCCAGGTATTTTAGTGAACTGTTAGTAGAACTTAAGTGTTACTCTTCTTTAAATGACAGAAGAGACGGTTAGACTGTTTGAAAAATAATCAGCCAGACATGTATTTGACTGATATTCAACTGAAACTGTTCCTTTGCGAATGGATTATCGTAACAAGCCGCCATTGAATGGTTTGTGGTCACTGATGAAGCACACTTCTGATGCTTAAAATTGTTTTTTGAGAGACCGTTTCGTTGCTTCAAGGAGTCAGGTTTAAAAACCATGAACTCTATATAGTTCTTCTTCCGAGGCAGAATTAACTGATCAAAAACAAAATTTGCCTTCAAAGGAAGACAGCAGCTGAAAACGATAAAACTTCATGTTTTATGTAGGCTTTAGAAAAGTAGCTAGACAATTCTATGAAAGCTTTCTCAGAATTATTGATTACATTTCATTATTTTTGTAATATCTGCAGTTGTATACAGTATATTTAGTTAAAAATTTTCTACATTCAAGACATTGTTTTTGGCGTTTTGAAGAAAACAAACCGGAATAATTATCTCAATTTTTATCAATGCTCTCTGAGCCACCGACAAAGGGTGAAAGTGTGTCTAGATGTCGATATATATAGCTCACTACGACTAACCGAAGCAAAAACTTGGAAAACGAAAAAGAGCTTTAAAGTTTTAAGGTGCTTGGTTGGGCCCCATAAACATTAAAAAGGATGAACTGAATAATAAATGACAGAGCTTGGGTAAATTGACGTTTGCTTTGTTTTGGTTAGGTTTTTACCGTAGCTGGAAGTTACCATTTCAAGCATAAATAAACTTACATAAAAAGGAGTAATGTGCTTTCCCAATATTGCCTTCGCATAAACACATGCTTATGAATGTTTTCATATTACATTCAGAAGTGAGAAAGGAAAAAAATTTAAAAATTGTTCCGGTGTGCTGTTGTTGTAAAAGGCAATTTATAGCTAGCGTCACTTGGTCAATTGAATGCGTGTCAAGTTTCTTCAAGCTGAATGGATTTTAATTGGCCGATGGGCGCAACAAGAAATCCAAATGCTTTTCCCCATCGTTCAAATTTGCTGCATTTATTATTCTGACCAAACGCCTCGCTGCTTGTCGTCCTCTCACTAAAATTAATTTGCTTTTATGCTAATGAAAGCTTTCAATTCTTATGTTGCATAAAAAGATTTATTTTCTGATGTACTGAAATAGAAAAAAAAATCGTTGTCTAATTCGTTTGACACGACCTATATTTCCTAAACGTTACGGGTACAAAAACTGCCAAAATCTTTTGTGAAGTTTTATTTTACATTTCATTTTGAAACTAGACGTTTTTTGCTCAGGAATGGAGCACGAACCGTCTAATCAGAAGTTTCGAAGCATTTCCTTATGTTTAATAAATTGTTTCTCTTACTAGCCGGCTCGTTCGCTGTGAACAAGCGAAACTGTGGAGATTTGCAGTTAAGGGAGCTGAAAAATTCGTAAAATTGTAAAATGAAAAAAAGGAAAAAATGAAATATTGAGCAAAAGTGTTCGTTTAGAATGTCAAAGCTGGCAGTATGTTGCCGAAATGCTGTTTAAATATTCATTGTTTACGTGCATTTTTCCGCTTGGCGTCAGCGTCAATTTTAGCGTCATGACTCTATAATGGTGATGGCTGACAGTTCTCTCGACCAGAATAACATTTAGAATAAAACTTGGAATAAAAAAAATTATTCTATCTGAATGATTTATTTTGTTATACTTTAACGTTTAGAAGCAACTAAAAGACCGGCGTAAAGCAACCGAGAAAAAAGATTGATCAGCGCGATTGTGATGAAGTTCCAATATACATTCGTTTCGTGCATGCTGTTTTGAAGTCAGGGTTAGATAAAATCAATCTCTCACAACCATCACAATTTTTTTAAAGAAAAAAATAGTTCTGGTGCACTAAACGTCAGGGGAAATCTTTCAATATATTCTTAGCCAGGCTGATAATTAAAGCACTTTTATTCCCTCAAACATGTAGATAAAGGAGCGGAAGAAGATGGCAATCACCTCCAAATTATTAGTGGGATATTAATAGCAACTCTTTGGCTTTCAAAAAGGTTGCAATTGTGTTGGTTCTTCGAATCTACTGTGGGGTATAGAGCAAGTCGGTTAACAACAATTACTGTAGAAATTTTTTCGTTCCAATATTTCCTTATATAACTTTAGTTAAAATAATCGGTTAAATATTTCGGAACGAGACAGAATAAATGAGTCTGGCTGAGATAATCAACCGTCTTATCCGTTTCTGTCAAAATTAAAGGATAAGAAAAGAGAATTCATTAATCAACAAAGACACTACTCTTTAGTAGAAGAAACCACTGATTTATAAGCGGTGCCGATGCACAATACTATAGCGCCCAATTCCTGGGGAGCGCAAAGAAAACATTTTCGGCTGGGTTTTACCACAAAGTACGAAAATACCTTTCTGTTTCTCTTCTACCTTTAACCCGGTTAAAAATGCCATTTTAAACACACTGAAAGTTGTAAACATGTTTTAGCTGGAAAGCAGATTTTTTGATATGTTGACTCCATACACGTGCACAATCGAACGTCTTGTTTTTCCTGAAAAGAAAACAAAATTTCAACCCCCCTCACCAATAGAAGTTCAATACGGAATTGTTCTGGGGTTTATTCGAGGAGGCGTTTATAACAAACAACAGCAATTTAGCTTTTCTAGAGGCTAAGGACTACTTGGGGTTGTTTTTAAATCAGATATAGGAAAAGAAAGGTTTAACAAAATAAGGGATACCAGTTTTCAGTGACTGAGAATTTTACGGAAAACCTTTTTGACTTGATTGTTTTTGAAAGTATTTGAAAAACTCAAGAAATTTCTTGGGGAACAAGTCTTTTTGTAGAGAACTTAAATTTAATGATGTACAGAGGGGAAACAGAGTTATATCTGACAAGCTGTAAGCAACACGTATAACTGAACAAATGTATCTTTCGATCAATGTGATCTGCTTCATAGAGAAGAGCTACGTGTTATTGTGGTTCAGCTTTTTTTTCTCGGTTTCTCTTGCTTTGCCTTTGGTCAATATTGACCACATGTCTAACATGGAGGCCAACTGAATCCTCTAGGGATAATCAAAACTAAACATATACTTATTCGAAATAACTCGAATAACTATGTTTCAAGTCTTACAGTTAAGTTTTGTTTAACTCACTCGATCGACGGCGCATTAAAACTTATTTTCGCCTTGCCTGAGTGCAGACGGCTAGATTATGATATGAAAATAATACAATAAAATGACTTTTTTAAGCTTAGATAATCATTAAAATGTTAACTTGCGCTGTTTACAGAACTTCTAAAAGGAAATGAAAACACTCATTTGAAATTCATTAAAGAAGGGAAAAGAATTTAATGCTTCTCAAACTGAGGCTATTAATGTTAATTTTCTTAATTATGGTGTCGCGCTGTGTGAAGCGGTTTTCTATTGTAGAATTCTCGTTGATATAGCTTCACAACATTTTCATGAGCTTATTGACAAATAAAGTTTTTCTGCCATAAGATATAGTAATGTAAAAAAACCTCTCTAAATAAATGAATTTTGCCGCTCCAAAGAATACACTGGTTTTGGAAGAACTGAGCGGAGGCACACCCCTTTCAAGAAATGATTTATTTTGCGCCAAGTGTAGTTTGCTCACCAAGACGCTTTCAATCGATTTAAAGAACTGAGGACCGGATGAGGTGTGTTTACAAAAGGTGCATTTTTTTTTCTATTCATTGTTGTAAAACCGATTTCCTCGCGGTGCTCAATTGTTAGTTTTTTTATTGAGTGGGATTGTGGCAACAGCCAGAATTCTCAGAGCTTCATCAACCAATGTCCTTTTTGGATGCCTGGGCGGCTGTTGGCAGGAAGAAAAGTGAGTGTTCAGAGAGCTAGAGCTTCAGAATACCGGTTTCATGTCAGCGGCGGCTAAAAAGAATTGCTTAGAGGACCGCTACACCTCTCGCCTGTTCTGTTTCATGTTTTGAGATTTCGGCCGTAATTGGTGCCGACTGGTGCGTAGATACGACTAATTTCGTTGGCGGCCGCAGGCTACAGTTCCGCGAAAAAGTATTGCAATAAAAATTTAAACTGAACCGGCTTTAGAGCGCTGTTTAAAAACTCAACAGAGGTCATTATTGCGTCGTTAGTTTTATACCTTGATGCGAACTGGATTGGATTTCCTAATAATAATAATAGTGATAAAAACAAGAAAAAGAAGAAGAAGAAGAAGAATGATAATAATACTAGGAAAATAATCATGTTAACGGCAAAAATAATGATAATGGTGTGCAATGTAGATAGCGCGATTCCTTACAACTGTAGTGATTGAAAAACAATTTTTTAGATCAAATAATTTTGAAAAAGCTGTACGAGAGATGTAATTTATTCTTCCTTTCCAAAAAGGCGTTCATGCGCTGTGTATACCACATTAGCAATGCTAAGGTTACACATGTAAAATAAAGTGAAGTGAAGGGAATTTAAGGTAATACTTAAAGAACTTTTGCAGAATATTTTTGAGTATTGTTAAATCATTGTTTCTCTGCATTGCCTCAAATTCGTAAAATAATGTTCCGACATCTTGGCTAATGACCGTGTTTTCGGGGAGGAAGTTGGTTATGACGTCATTCCCGACATGTGGTACTGAGCAATGTTTTTTTAAAGAGTTTGAATTTTCTTCTCAATCAAAAATCTTTTAGTTATTTTCATCGATCTTTCCGTGCTTTGATCAAAAGATCTCGGGTCTAAAACTCACTCATATCTAACAAAACGTGGCCTTCAAATGCTTTTAAAAAATCAAGAACAAGACCGATTTCAAAAACTTTTCTTCAAACGTCCTTAACTAATGAAAGGGTTCTGTAAATGTAATTAAAGTTACCAACAATCCTTGCAGTTTAACTGGGAAAGAAATATCACACGTAAAACGAGTAGTTATATCGGTACAAGGAAAACATATAAATGATTGCATCATCTTACGGTTTGATTTGAGATTCTCTAACCCTAACCCAAAACTTTACAGTTAACCCTTTTTCAATAATTCCTAATCATATTGTGGATCATTTTTAAAATTTCCTTCTCTCTGTAAGGGTAAACTTCAACAAACTCCATTCCTTGTAAAGGTTAATACTAAAAATTCAAAGCCCCTGCAGTGAGGGTTAATTTTAAGATTTCTTAACCCTAACCCAAACCCCTAGTCTGAAACTTAATTTCAACAATTGTTTATCATATTAAGGATTTTTCTTTTAAATATCTCTGTAAGGGCAAATTTTAGTAGTTCCTAATCCTTGTAAGGGGGATATTAAATCCCTTTTAGGGTTATCTCAAGATTTCCTAACCCTTACCCAAAACCTTAGCCGGAGTTAACTCTAATTTCAATAATTCCGATTCATATATAATGGATTATTTTTAAAACTTCTTTATCTCTGTAAGGTTGCATTTCAATTATTCCTAATCCATGTAAAGGTTAATACTAAAATTTCCACATCCCTGTTGGGGTTAGTTTTAAGATTACCTAACATTAACACAAACCCTTAAAAGTAACCCGAATTCAAAAACCCTAATGGTATCATGTTATGGTATATCTTTTGAATTTCTTTATCTCTGTAAGGGTAAATTTCCATAAGTCCTAACGCATGTAAGGGTAAGTATTAGAATTTCCAAACCCCTGTGAAGCTAACCCTAGTTAACCCTAAAGTCAATAGTTCCTATTCATATTATGGATTATTTTTAAAATTTCTTTATCTCTGTGTAAACTCCTTAAGATTTCCTAACCCGAACCCTTAGTGTTGCTTATCATATTATGGTATGTTTTTAAATTCTTTTTTATCTCTATAAAGGTAAACTTCAATCCTTATAAAAATTCGTGATTTCCCAAGCTCAACCTAAACCCTGTAGTTAACCCTGATTTCAATACTTACCAATCATAAAATGTGCAGTTTTTAAAGTTCTTTTATTTCTGTAATTCCTAATTAATCCTTGTAAAGGTTAATATTAAAATTTTCAAACCCCTGTTATATATATTAGGGTTAATTTCACAATTTTCTAAGTCACCTCTGGTGTGACGGTTCTGTTTGTTGTCTGTCGACTGTTGTGCAGGAGGTGTTCCATAACATGACAACCTGAAAGATATTTTTGACAGAAGCCGTTCAAAAAGACTCGTTTTTCAGTATAGCCTTTTTCGCTTACAAATTTCCGTCGATAAAATGTTTTTTGTACAAGCTTGCGACGTACACACAAGCGGATCAGATCTCAAGAATCGTCAGTATGGTTGTTGTCGTTTTGAAATATGTTGTACGTTTTTTTTTTCTAGCAAGCTTTCTACGGACAAAGCCTGGTGCGCACTAAAGAACGATTGTTTTGCTCGAGTTTTGGAAAACATCAACACACTGCGTTGGCCCGCAACGTTTCTAATGAAGCTGCAGATTCAAATATCAGATTAGGATGTTTCTACAAGGTTCGGAACTGTATTCTAGTGAGGCAGTCAGAAGTTGATAAACCACAGGCGGCCAATTCAAAGAGTTCGAAATAAGTGACTTCATTAGATTTCTAACGATCGCTCTACATCTAAGTCTAAACATGTTTAAAAACCGATCAGCACTGTCTTAACTTTTGACAGATGCTGTCCAGAATACATAATTGAGACGGTAAAATAATAGTATTTTGCTTACCTTGTGTAAAATGTGGTATTTGCTGTCATTTAGATGGGTTTTCGGACGGGTTTCTGTCGAATTCTTATGTACTAATCGAAGCCGCGTGAGAATTGCACGACAAACCCAAAACCCATCGAAATGACAGCATATACCACAATTTACACCAGGTAAGCAAAATACTTTTATTTCATTTCAATACTTGATAGAACTGAATATAGTCATAGAATTTCTGAGCTAATTGCATATTTTTCTTTAATTTGGTCAACAACTTACTAGTATTATAAAGAATTTTCTTTACATGTCTTTAAAATGCCACATATGAATAAAATGCGCCTCTTTTGCATTGATGACCAAGGCATCGCTTAAATAACATTGGGCGTAACGGGATCATCCCTGACAAGTAATATATGGTCAAAACCTTCCCAACAATTTGATGGGAATGGCAAGAATATGTTTAATCTTTGTCAAAGCAAAAGACGGACCATTATCACGAGATACGGTAGTTCAAGTCAAACCGTAGAGCCGACGGAACTCTTGCTGCCATTCTGGTCCATCAAGAGCGTTTTCAGGGGAAGTGCGCGTAACATAGTAAAAGTTCGCGGGCTCAACCTGGTTCAGACCATTGGCATTGTTATGTAGCTTGTCGCACATACGGGAGAGATATCTATACATAGTTGTCACCTTTAAACAACTGCATAGCCAAGCCGTTATGAAAAACTTCTAAAATATTTTTACTGTCTCAGTTACTATCTTTAGAAGCTCCTTATTTTACTTTCCGCAAAAATCGAGACTCAGATCTCGAGTGTTCAACGCCACGAAAGGCTTCTTGCAAAAACCTCAGCCATTTTCCTGAGCGGAAAAAATTGTCAAACCTATGGCGCGCCGTTTGTTTCAAAATTATTTTTCTGTCTTTATAACGATTCACATATTTTTCACCTTCTTAAACAAGATTTTATCCACTTGGTTGAACTTAATCCTTCTGTTAGAGTTTGATTATTTCGCTAAATTTCTCTCGTTTTGTTTCGAGGTCGTTTTTGTACCGTGTTACCACCGATTCACACATTTCATCTGATGAAATGATTTCCCCCTGATACACATAAATTTCATCCTGATTAACACAAATTTGACCCTGATGAAGGTTTTTCCCCCTGATACACACAAATTTCTCCCTGATGAAAAACTTTTCACCCTGATACGCACAAATTTCACCCTGGTTAACACAATTTACGTCCTTCCGGTCGTCATTTGATACCGCTTTTCGGCTTCTTGATCAAAGTTCGTTGTAGGTCAATGCACAGTTTTCACCTTGTTAAAAAACAAAAATTTCACCCTGATGAAAATTTTTTCATTCTGATACGCACAAATTTCACCCTGCGCCTGCTTTGTTATTATTATCCAGGCCCCCGCGGCCATGCACTGAGCGCCTGGGACGTTGTTTTTCCTCTTGCGTTTTTCCTCTAGTTCGGGTTGCGTTCTGTTCCTTGGTAGAGTATTGCATCGAGTCATGCTGTAGTTTATTGAGTTTTGGCGTGGTGGCAGCGTCATTTTCGACCCCACGGCTCACCGATTTAACGTGGTATTCTCCGCAGCAAGCCAGTCTCATCTTTGACCGGAAAACCTCGACAATTCTACTCCACTCGGAGGATCACAGCCCAACACACAGGAAAGTAACTTCTCCCTTCGTTACTTTTAAGTAAAACAATAACATGAGTACCATGCGAGCCCCCAAACAGTGGGCTTTAACTCGCCATG
>JAOBAT010135840.1:0-11987 GCA_026413305.1 Hydrozoanthus tunicans | reverse complement strand
ACAAGAACAAGAACAAGAACAAGAACAAGAACAAGAACAAGAACAAGAACAAGAACAAGAACAAGAACAAGAACAAGGACAAGGACAAGAACAAGGACAAGGACAAGGACAAGGACAAGAACAAGAACAAGAACAAGAACAGGAATAAAAGTATAACAAACATATAAATGATTAAACCACTTAAATTATAACGATAAAGAGATCTTCGGTCCAATCAAACGTTACGATCTAACTATCAAATAGATGTCAAATTACTATATGCTCTTATATTGAAAAAATTAAACTACTTAAAACGCTAATTTTGCATTCTCGTCGGTGCATGTTCATCATGCATTAACTCTTGTACTGATCAATATTAAAACTGCTTACTGCTAAATTTATGTCCACTTCTAAACTATCGACAAAATTATTTATAAGCAACAGGATTTGAGTCGCTTTACACTAATCAGCCAATCAGAATACAGAAAAAACTTAAATAGCCAATCACAGGCAAGAAAGTTTCCATAATGTGCGTCGTAAACAGCAAAACAGGCCTCTATCTTTATTAAGAAGTAATTGGATAGACTCGATTTTAAAATCATATATTATATAGTTTCTATTGAGTGGTGGTAATAAAGAATTGTATAATACTTTAAATAAGTAAATTCAGAAATGCGCAAATTTAGTCGTCAAAGCCTACTTTCATTAACTTTCCGGTTTGATATCATATGTGTGATTGATTGTACACTCTGCATGCTGTTTCCTATTATTATTCATTCAAATTATTTCTCATTTTCTGATTAGCTTTACTCTTATGAGCAATTCATCATGACCAGCTGGTAATAATTCATTGGGTGACTTATTTGATGCAACAACTTTGACGAGGATGGAGAATAACATTGATGAGGGAACAAAAATGGCAGGCGGCCAGTTTCACTTAAGACTCCGGACAAGAAGAGTATTCTGCATTATTAATGCAAAAAGTAATCAACGCACAAAGAAAATGTATTTCCAAGGGGAAAAGACTAACAACTGTGGAACTGATGAATGAAAGTTCTATACGAAAAGAAAGTCATTTTAGGACATCATGCAGACGTAATCCGGAAAAGTAGCCGATATTAGTAAAGCAGATAGTAAAATAAATGTGTTGGAGTGTGTTTTTTTTTCGCAGTAATGAAAAACTACCTAGACTGTAGTTGGGATTACCCGCTTCAGCCTTCCGCTTCGGCGGCAGATAGAAAATCTTCCCGACCTGCGCAACTTTTCAAATCATAGTTTTTATCTACAGTGTACGATTGATAGCTAATCTGTTTAAAAAATAAATACATTTTGCAGAAACCTCAGATACTTTGGATAACATGGGTTTTTCATATATGATGTTATTGATAAAGCGACCTCTTGAACCGTCTTTTCCAATTCAGCAATTGTCTTGTACATGTGTTGTTAACAGTCTCGAGTTTCTTTACAGTTTCATTTGATATTTTCGGATCTTGAGACCGCTCTTCAGTCTAAATAATATTACAACTTCAACTGCTGTTCTGCTTGGAAACAAATAAAGTTTTATTGTAATATCATAACTGGTTGTAAAATAATCTTGTTTACACTGTTGGACTTCTATTCTTTTGATGTGTTTTGAATTTAAATGTAATGGATCAAAATCCTGTTTTTTAATCACCGAATAAAAAAAACAATCTTGTTTTAGTAAAAACAATTTTAACCTCGCATTGGCACCTGCAACTTGGTCTTAGTCGAGTGAAGATGAAAGTATTAAGAAGCTGGCTATGATAAATTTAGAAGCAATAGAGTGTTTATTTGTGTTATATTGAAACCCTAAAGACTTCCCACGACTGTACGTGTTTAATTTTTTAGAATTTTGAAACGCATGAATCAATATCATCAACGTGCCCAATGCTTAAAAGTAATAAAAAATTTGGGTTATACATGTGAAATGAGAAGCCGGCCATTTGTATATACATATGAACCTGAGAAGTATGTTCTGTCCCGTATAGGATTACACCTAAATTTTTCTTTTATGAAACCAAAAAATCACTTTTTCTTCGCTGCTTCCTTCAAAAAACACAATGAGCAACTTTGGTTTTGTTTCAATTTGTTTATTGTGCAAAGAGTTTCTGACACTTCAAGCTAGCGTGTGTGTCTTGGAGTGGTACTAATAGCCATTTTCTTAATCCAAAACAGAAGATCTCTCTAGTAACTGACAGCACACTCGTCATAACATTTTATGAAAGCTAATTGAAGGTGAGAATTATACTTTCAAATCAGGACTTCTTCAAATTAAAACTGAATATATGTATATATACATCTTGGCTCAAAGTTAAAAGAGCTAGCTAGCTTTGGAACCATTGTTCTCGTTTATTAGTTTTGATTAAATTTCTTGTTATGTGCCTGTAGGTTTTATTTTACGGCGTAAACAACAGCTGGCGTTCGATTTTATTATCTGTCCTCTCACCAGGAAATCTGGTAATGTATAAACACACGAAGAACGCCACTAGAAAGATCTGTTTTGCCAAACACCAACGCCTGAACAGAAGACGTACGAACCCAGCATCAAGAAAACTTTCCAAATGAAATTCTTGTGATACAACAAGGATACAACAAGAGTTTGACAGAGCAATGAAAACGCATAAAACTTTAAACTGAGTTTTGGGTTTGTAAAAGTTTTGCTTCCATTGTTCAACTCTAGCGAAGAAACGATTATGAACAAAAGCTTTGAGGGAACCAGTACATACAACCAAACCAGATTGGCATCACCCTTTTCAAGAGGAGCCATCTTGTTTAATATTGAAGCATTTATTTTTCTTACGTTGGACGTTATGGCGTTTGTTGGTAACTCATTGGTTTGCCTTGCAATATACAGGAATTCCTCCTTACGTACGGTTACTAATGTGTTCGTATTGTCACTGGCCTTAACTGATCTACTCGCGTCAATTATAGTGCTACCTTTCAACACCATTGCGTCGTTTGCAAACCGTTGGGTGTTTGGTTATACAGGCTGCCAGCTAGTCGGAACCAGTGCCTACGGCTGGGCGGGAGTGTCCCTGCTAACACTTACTCTCGTTGCTGTTAACCGCTACGTGTGTGTTGTCCGTTCCTCGATTTACTCCAAAATCTATTCCAAGAAGCGCGCGGCTGTTATGGTTCTGATAACCTGGCTTCTCACAGTAGGCATCGTTGGGGTCGTTTTTCCCCTTTCAGGAATTGAGTTCTCAGTGACCCGAGAAAATCCAGCAATTGTTTCTCCTTCTTTTCCTTCAAAAATGTCATTCACCTTGTTTCACGCTATACACATCTTGTACATCGTTATTCCAAGTATTATCATCGCAGTGTGTTACCTGAAGGTGTTCGTGACAGTAAGACAGCACAATAAATCAGTCACGCCATCTTTTCACACCAACAGTTTTAGTCACGGTGTTGAGGAGGCCCAAATGACGAAATTATTAGCAGTTGTTCTAGTAGGGTTCTACCTCTGTTGGTTCCCTGCGTTTGTCACAACAACTTTGAGGATGTTTGGCGTGGTTAAAAAAGATCACGAAGTCTACTCAAACTTTTATTATCTGTTTCCAGCATACACGAGCAGCGTTATAAATCCTTTGATATATGTTATAATGAGTAAACAATTCAGGACAGAATTCTTAATCATACTTCGGTTGAAATGAAAGAAATCAAAGAAACTCTAGTTCTAATGAAAGTTCTTTGCAAATGTATATAAAGCTTTTCGGTATTTGTTAATATAATTTTGAAAAGTGTATGTTTTAAGTAATATGAATTATTTTAGATGTGGTAAATATTTCCAAACCATTCGAGTATAAAACAAATAATTGTATCACAAGATACCATTACTCATAAAAAGTATCCGAATCGGAGAGCTGGGGTTTATTTCAGTATGACGTCTTTCTTTACATTTACCTAATAACATGAATTAAACATTAACATTAAAGCCTGGTTCACATATAACGCAGTCATGCCTGCGACGTTTCTGCGACATGGTCGCCGATGCTTTCCAGCATATGTGAACATACGTCGCAGACATAACGCAGATACGTCGCCGACTCTGAAGTACTGTCGGCGTCAAGTCGTAGAAGTTGATTGGGTTCAACTCTCCCGATCGGTCGCCGTCACCACTGCGACAAAATACGCATGTCTGCGGCTTGTCTGCGACGTAATTTTTTATGCGAGATTGCGCAGACAAAATAAATGTAATTTCCCACAGGTCTATGCAGCCAGCCGTTCATTGAAAATGGCGGCCAGTGTGGACATGAATGAGACGTGGTGCAAAACATTAATGGAGAAAGTTAGGGAGTACCCATGTATTTACGATAAACAACAGAAAAGCTATAAAGACCAACGCATAAAAACAATGCTTGGAATGAAATAGCCGAATTTCTTAACGTCGAGCGCAGTATCGCACAGCAAAAATACAACAACATTCGAACCGCCTTTGGAAAATGTATTAAATCGCTACTGGGGAAGTCGGGTTGTGGAAGAGGAAATGTTCAGATAAAAGAAGAATATTAGCACTTACGTTGGCTTATAAGTCATATAAAACATAGGAAAACTACCACAAACTTTCACTACAACGCTCCGAGCGCGCAAAACTGCATTCGTGTTCAGTTTCCCCGGTAGTTTGTGTCTACGATGAACTTGGAGCTTGTCTACGATACGTCGGCGGCACCGTCTGGGTGCTGTCGCAGGCATGACTGCGAAGTGACTGCGTTATATGTGAACCAGGCTTAAGACAAAACGGGTCTTATATACATTCGAGTATTGCAAAGTGAATAGCCATTGACAGTTTTAACTCGGTACAGAAAATACTTTGAGCGAAACGAGGCTTCCAAAGTTGTTAAGTTACAATTATTGTATGGCTGGATGGCAAGAGTTGCCTCAACCTATACAATTACTGTAAAAAAGGCTCATTTCTCCGAAAATACCCAATATATCAAGTTAAGGTAAATAAAACTTTGACTGATTACTAACCGCGCTACACTCTATCGAATTTTTGACTTCTCTTGTCTGAATGTGGAAGTTGTATTTTTAAATCCGCTTATTGGTTAGCGCTAAACACTTACTTGAAAAAGATCAATATTTGTGCTGTACGCAATTTTTGGTATAGACAAAAAGAGTTGCTTGCTTGCTCGGTTCATTGATAAACTGAACACGTCTGAAATGTTTAGTTTACGAAGAAGTACTTGGACAGAAACGAACTACAGGCGAGTTTTATTTTCTCGTACTTCTTGACTAGTGTACTAAAAAATTCATTAGTTATTCTATCATTAGACAGAGCAAGGAAGCAAGTTGATTTAATATTTTTTCTACAAACCAAGCCTGTCGGGCCATACAAATATACAGTCGATAAACCCCCGCAATGACGCATGCAGATACTTAGAGTGCACCACCACAGCCAACCTGCACAGGCGCGCGTAACACGTGCTTTATCAGTAGCTTATGAAGAAAGCAGTTTTCACACAGGTGTAAGGTGATATAGATATCGGTAAGAAAATAATTAAGGTCTGGCCGGATCTAAGTGGAATCCTTAACAGACACAAGCTGAATTAAGGCCTGTTGACTGCTGCTGTCTGATCGTTGCTGTGCAAGGAATTTTTGGATCATTTTCGTCAAAGCATAGCAACCCAGCTACAATACGTTACAATACAAAGTTATATATATAACCGCTCCGAATCAGAGCTTTTCAGCGCCTGTTTATTAATTACAAAGTTAATTTTAAAGCGATAAGAAACCGACATATCCGAGAAGACGCTTAGGCCTTCAGAATCTTTTAGAGTTTAGAAGCAAAGCCAGCACCTTCTCCTCATTTATTTTTTATTTTTTATTCCTGAGTGAAGGTCCGGCACCGGAAATCGAACCTAGGCCTCTCGCACGACAGACTCGCGCCTCACAGACTAGAGTAGCCAGGCCGCTGGCTCTATAGACATGCTTTCTCGCATCTCGCGCAGCTGAAATACTTATACCTACCCGAAAACCCGCCCCCGCCACCCGTTCCCTTTCCTCCTAACAAGTTGCTACCAATTTAGGCCTAGAAATGGCTAGATGAAAAAATTCCAGAAAAAATCGCCTAAAAATCTATCCGGATAATTCCGCCAAAAGTTCTATGAATCTCTTTTTTCCCCTAAAAATCTCATAAACCCCTATGAAAATCTCAAAAAACCTTCAGCTCTTGTTGACGAATATCTCACGAGGAACACGTTCGAGATGCTTTTAACTTGTGACTTAAAACCAAGTTTAAACTAAAATAAGTTTCAGTTAGCTCAAAAGTTTTTTTTAAAAAACATTTTTTCACTTCACTTCGCATCATGATTTTATTCATTTCAATAATGAGCATATTTTAATGCATATGTAAATCAGCTAAGTTTATTCAGTTTTATGGTGTCAAGCAAACATCGAAACGTCAATTCACTTTTTGCGTTAATTCTTATATTAAATTTAGAAAAAAAAACTTTCGAAAAATCAAACGTATTCAGTTGCGCTGACGGAATATTGGAACTAGTCCCCAGTGTTTTTCGGTCAAGGTTGGGTTGGGGTAATAATGCCTAGTGCCTTTGACCTGTGTCCCCAAAACGTGCAGCTAGTCGTGCAGCTATGGAATCAAAGACTCATGAGCGTCTCAACAATGAACCAACTCGAAAACTTTTATCTCTTGCCAAATCAGCTAACTACGACATCATGGACGAGAAATTCGCTGTTTACATGGATAAAGAAGATCCCCTAAGCAAACTTCGTGAGGAATTTCATTACCCGTTAAACAAAGACCTGCCAACAGGTTAGTTTAGTGTTTATAGTTAGCGAATTAATTGTACACAAACAAAGTTTATACATCCGTACATAGCATTTTCTGGTTTTGTTTTTGCGAATGGATTTCTGAATAGCTTACTTTAATTTGTTTTTCTGGTTTGACGAGAGATTGATTCTTTAGGATCAAGAAACAATACAGTATATGGAAGCACAGTTACCCATCAATTTGTGTTTGTCTTCAATGTTATACACTGTAATGCAAGAACTTAGGAATCGTCGGTCGAGACAGGTGCAGTCAGTCTACCCAGGTAGTCAAAATGTTTTGATCCTGGTTTGTTAGACGCTAGCGCTCTCCTATAAGCGGTTTCTCTACAAGCTCCCGACGATCAGCGGTAATACTCTAAGTCTAGCGGTTATTCTTCGATGCTGAACGCGCTTTAATTTTTGAGAATTTTTAAACGCTTATCCAACGGTTTAACGGCCGTTTAGCGCGCTCAAACGGGAATGCGTTAACTAGTGTACGATTTGATAAGCCCTGTTTCTGATAGGAAAGGTCACATGCATGTCACATCACGAGTCTTTGCGTGACATGTAAAGCCGTGCATGATGGGGTAGTGGAATTACGACATCTACCATTTTTGGTGGTGATATTGGGCTAAGGTTTCAAAATTTTAAAGACATTTGTACATTGGGGGTCAGTTTTTAAAATAGCTTGCCCCCTGTCATACAATTCTCTATAAAAATTGTGATTTTACATGCAATGCTATAACTTCACCACCTTCTCACATTCCGACCTCAAACTCAGTAGATATACTAATTGGAAAGCATTCTTTCAACCAGTAGTGATAAGTTTTGCTTATTAGTCTATAGAAAAAACTTTGACAAACACTACCTAGATTTACAGCAAGTTTTTGAAAGTATTTCTTTTTAATGGGCCTACAATTTAGGGGTGCTCAAATGTTGCTTGGCCCACATTTATTTGTCTTTTTGTCACATCTTTTTGTAGTGTAAAAATAATTTTTACATAGTAAAATTGAATGAATAGTTAGTTTTTACTCCAAGAAATGCATATGGATTGATCAATAAAATAGATAAAAATTCAATGTAATATATAATTTAATATTCTCATGAAAGTTTGGTTTCTTTTTCAACAAACATCAATATGACAGTGGACTTGTCTCTAGTTGATGGAAATTGTCCCTGTGTGTATTTCTGTGGCAATTCCCTTGGACTACAACCAAAAGAGACCAAGGCTCTAGTAAATAAAGAGCTGGACAAGTGGGCCAAAATGTAAGCATTGTGTTAGTTAATACCATAAATATGGAAAATATCCATCTCCCATGGACAGTGGTAGCAAAAATTTGATCGGGTGTATGGGAGGGGGAGGCACAGTGGAAATTTTAAAACTTTGTTATAAAATCAGAAATTTCTACTCAAAAGTTGCTATTTCTAGCCAGAAAATTGTTTGGAAGGGTCAGTACATGGGTGCTAAGATAATATCAGTATATAGTTAATGATTGGTAGTGTAGCAGCTAGTATTGTAAAGACTTGTGACTGTTATTTTCACCGAATTAAGTCCGAATTGTCCTTACTATTCGTGACAAATGCTATAGCTAAGTAGGTCAGTGCCCCCTGGCCTCCCTGGTTTCCCTGCCCATGTCTCCACTAAAAATAAACCAAGGGGTGTTAGGAAAAAACTTCCATAAGATTTGTTATATGCATGGGAGAACCTTAATACTCTAATGGAATTGTATACAGTGCATGCAATAGTTAAAGTCACTGCTGGTCACAAAACAGTGGGGGACTTTTTGTCTAAGATCATTATAATTTAAAACCTATTCACTGAACAAATGCAATGTACATTCATTTCAAGATAAAAGACAAAATCAGTATGATACTAATTTTGAGCAGAATTCATTTTGAAAACAAAATGTGTGACTGACTTGACAATAACTTTTACAAAATAAAAGTTTTTGTCCATGGATGCATGTTTCAGCCTTGTGAATATAAGCCACCTCCTGATGACCAAAAATATAATCACTGGGGCATACTTTTGAATTCAGTAAATAAATATAGTTTAATTAATTTTGTAATTATGAAATCCATGAAGGTGCATGAAGACCAAAAGTTTCATGTATGAGTTTTGAGTTGGTATTTATTAATAACAAACACCATAAACAAATATTCTATTAAAAAATTAAAGAAAAATTTTCCAACACAATAATCAGATCTTTGTCTAGTGTTAGTTGTTGATTAAATTGAGATCCAAAAATTAACTTTGAAAACATATAGAACTAGTAATAGGACTATTTACTGAAAACTTGAAGCAGTGAGGTACTTATATATCTTTGCAGGATATTCACCAACATAACACTGTCTTGGGGGGATAAATATTGTAATTAAACATTAACTAAAAAGGTCTTCTTTTTTGTTCATACAGTAAGCTTAGGGTACCTTCCTCATTTATTTTCATATAATTTATTTGACAGCAAAAGTCATAGCTGTACATACACCATTAAAACCATTGATGAAGCTACTTTAATTCTAGGGCTGTGTTTGGACACTTCTTTGGAGACCTACCCTGGAAACCGATTGAGGACTTTGTGTGCAAAAAAAGTGCAAATCTAGTTGGTGAGAGTGTTTTTTGTTTTTTCTAATCACAAAAATGCTTAAACTGCAAAATTCTTAAAGCTTTAGGAATGTGTGTGTATGCCATGGCCTATTGATTGTTTCATTAATGTGTTTGTTTTATTGTATGTGAGAAGACAAGACTTTATTCATATTTCACAGGTTTTCACATATTTATTTAAGCTGACAATACATAGAACTTTAAACATAACAATTAAATTGAATTCTATAATTGTATAAAATTTTGTTGAATATATATTTTTTTGGGAAATGCCCAGTGTCTAAAGTACTGTACATAACCAAAAAATGTTCTGGTTAGACACTGGTCATTTTGAGTTCTAGGGTTGTAGTCAATTCAGACTGAGATAATTTTGAGGAAAAGGACTTTTTTTAGTAATGTGGAATTGTTTGTCAATACTGCGTTTCATTGGTATGTAACTTGTTTTAATTCTTGATGTATTGTTACATATTCTTAAAACTTTATGAAAATGTAGAGATTGTTAAAATAGTGTTTCATTATTTAGGTGTTTGTTTTGTTTGTATAAAGTTAAAACCATTAGTTTCAGCTAAAAGATGATCAGAATTTAATAATAAAAGCTAGCGAGCTATTTGCCCTTACTTGCAGTTATGGACTGAATTGCGAAGGACGCAACTCAACGAGGTCGGACCGAAAGCATGTTATATATAAGGCACATATTGCTGCCGCTAAACGGCCCATGCATGACCTCGGAGCACAGCTCCACAGCCAGATAGAATTAGCTGGGTGTCGATTTTGTTGAGGAAGGAAAACCGGAGAGCCCGGAGAAAAACCCTCGGGGTCAGATTGAGATCGACAAACTTCAGCCCACATGCGGAAACCAGGACTCAATCCTGGGTCCACAGTGGTGGGAGGCACGAGTGCTAAAATTTGAGTCTCTAACTTAACTTCTCAATTTATAAATTTATTTTAATTTGTGTTTGGTCAATTTCGTGCTTTTGTTTTCAGCTCACATTGTACAGTATGCTTGTGCAATGTACATTTTATTTTCAGTCTCAATAGTTCACCAACTCTCTTTCTTTAGGTGCCAAAGAAGTTGAGGTTTCCATCATGAATGCTCTCACTGTCAACCTTCACCTAATGATGGTACCATTTTACAGACCTACTGAGTTGAGACATAAAATATTGATGGAAGGAAAAGCATTTCCTTCGGATCATGTGAGTTTTGCTTGATTTGCATTCTTGAAAGGTTGGTTCTCTAGATTGATTACATGCTAGCTGTGTACAGTATGACTGGTTACTTTTAGTGTCAGGTGCAAAAGTTTAACTCATTTAGCTATTCCACAGGACAGAATTCTGTATTGAACAACAACAAGTTTTGAACCTTACTGCTTTGCTTCCAGCAGCCTTTGAAATTGATATTTTTTAGATTGATCGATAAAATTTAAAAAAATTTGAAATGCAATATATAAATTTATGAATCTTTTAATGTTTACAGTGCATGAATCGTTTTAGATTTTTATTCTCATGAAAGTTTGGTTTCTTTTTCAACAAACTTTAACATGTCAGTGGACTGCATTAATTTATAAAGTTATTTTGATTTGTTTTTGGTTCAATTTCCTGACATTGTTTTCAGCTCACATTGTGCAGTATGCTTGTGCAATGCTTTGCTTCCAGCAGCCTTTGAAATTGATATTTTTTCTGTTCTAACCTAGAAATTTAGAATCTGTACATCCTTTGCATATGTAAAGAATATAATTAATTTGCAAACAGAGGACATGCAATAAAATTAGATGTTTACAAAGTCACTCAAGCCTTTTATGCAGCTGTAAGGCTGACATGATGGTTTGTCACAGGTGAGCTGGCTATATGGAGTCAAAACACAGTAATTAGTTCCCTATTTTTCACACAGCAAGCAGAAACACTAAGCTACCATAAGCCTGATATATAAATCTTTTTATTTAGTTTTTGACTGTTTGTCAGTGTACTTGGCTCAGTCTGTAAGAACTGTGACTCCCAAACGTGAGGTGCTGGGTTTGATCCCTGGCTTTGTTGAAGGATGGATATTTGTGTGGCCTTCTTAAGCCACACCACCCAAGGACAGGGATGGTAAGCTGTTGGTCCCAGCCATTAATCTTTGTTCAAAAAGAGGTGGACTGTGTTCATTTGATAAATTAACAATTAATAGTAAGCTGCTAGTTGCAGTAAAGAACACAAAAGAACTTTTTTCATTAACAATTGCAGTATGCTGTTGAAAGCCAGATTTTGTTCCATGGTTATGACCCAGCAGAAGCTCTAGTTGAAGTGTACCCAAGAAAAGTAAGTATTTGAGCTCCACGAATTACTGTAAGTAATAAGCCCAGCTCCCCTCAAACAAGCCCCCCCCCTCTAATAAGCCCCTTCTCTAAAAAAATAAGCCCCCCTCTCTAATAAGCCCCCCTCTCTATAAGGCCCCATCTCTTATAAGACACCCTTTCTAATAAGCCCCCTCTAATAAGCCCCCCTCTCTAATAAGACCCCCTCTCTAATAAGACCCCCTCTCTGATAAGTGCCCCTCTCTTATAAGACCCCCTCTCTAATAAGCCCCCCTCTAATAAGCCCCCCTCTCTAATAAGACCCCCTCTCTAATAAGACCCCC
>JAOBAT010135829.1:0-11987 GCA_026413305.1 Hydrozoanthus tunicans | reverse complement strand
CTAATGATAAAATTGATCTAAATACTAACTACAAACTAATATGTAGATACTAACTACAAACTAATACAATTTACTAAAGTAGTATAGGAGTTGGGGCTACCAGCGCATCTACCAATAATGGCAACCTGCGTTCATTAAAATCAGTTCTGGGTCATCAACTCTGGGACACTATATGACGGGACACTATATGAAACCACCATCTTGGATTCACATAAAATGGGACAGGGTACCAGGTCTATTCACTGTACTGCGTTCAAGTGTTTTGTCCGAATCCGCGACACTATATGTAAATTAAGTACGGTACAAAAAGTCTCATGCATGAGACTTAATCTGCATGAACGAGAATTACACATAATCGCAGCGTCAGCATAATTACAGTCTAAAAATATAATACGAAAAATCTTGTTTCTAAAAGTCTCACGCGTGAGACTTGATTTGCATGAACGAGAAATACACGTAATCGCAGCGTCAGCATAATAACAGTCTAAAAATATGATACGAAAAATCTTGTTTCTAAAAGTCTCGCGCGTTAGACTTAATTTGCATAAAATCTTGCAGTACTGGACTTATTCAAGCAAGTTCTTCGGTCTCGTAGATTTCTACAATAGTCTTGAAGTTCAACTTGATGAATCGAACGGGTAAAGTCGAATACATGATTTCGTTGTGCTTGTTAGCCAACTCATACGATTTTATCAAGAAGAAAGCATAAGATCGTGAATGTGAAGTCATCTGCAGCAACGAACTCATCTTTTTCCCAGCTATCTCTTTTAGTCTCTTTAAAACTCGTCCTTTCGAGCACGAAAAATAAACGTTGCGTTTATTCGCATCTTTGTTGCTTTGTCAAGAACTAGTAGTGGTTCTAGACAGGTCTTTTCGTTATCCATGCATATTCGTACGTCCATGGCCACGTAGTTAACAAATCGTTCCATTTCGATGCTTTTGAGGAACTTTGCCTTTACATCATCAATGCTTTTCTTGGTAGGCTTCCCAAAGTCTTTCTTTAATTCGGATATTCGTTTGGCATATCGGAATAGAAACATTTTTGAACGTAGTCTTTCGTATCCGGGAAGTTTTCCACTAATTTCTTTAACGTTGCGTCAAGATCACTTCTTATTCTTATTCTTTCTTATTCTTATTCTTATGACATTTTTGACTCAAGAAGTCACGGGAGAACAGGCAATAGGACTCGAGGTCCCCTTCGAGGTCTGCCACCCGGGACCTACGGTTTAACGTCCTTGGAAGCGTTTTTTATTCATTGCTGTGCCCGAGAGGTTTCAGCTAAATCGCCTCATCAGCTTTATAGCGTCTTATCCAATATAAAAGAAACATTACATCATGATGGTGCAATCCTTCATAACAAAAGAATAATCAGATTAATTTTCTGGGACTTTTTCTTTTCTTTTTATTTTTAACTAAGGTTGTGGGCGGCACGTGCAACACGAAGACGCGCAGCTGTGCCTTGACGTCAGCAGCCAACTAGGCCTCGTCATGCCCGTAGGCTAATACTGGTGGTGCGGTAATTTTGTTAAAGTATTGGTTCTAGCTAAGAGATATAAAGAAATAATGATGTATAGTAAATATATAGAATGAATTGTAATACGGAAATGCATGATGATTTGTTTGCGAGCTATGGATACGTAATTTGTCCATTTTGTGATAAACAAATAAACTCTATAGAAAGTGTTAATACTCAGTGTTGTGATGATGTGGATATGATTGTTGATAAGATGGAACACATAAATGTTTGCAATAATTGTGGTACTGTTGATGGTTATGATACACCTGATTAGTATGTTGCTTTTGATGAGAATATGTATAGGTATAGGAGGAAGTCGGTCTATCATAGAAAATACCATATCCAAATACGATATTTAATTTTTGTAAGAAGTATAAATTAGACTTCCAAACTTATGATGTACAAGAGGTTTATCTAATTTTCAAGGAGTTAGATCACGTACTACCACGACTTGGTAACAAGCGCAAGCGTATGATTAGCATAAGTTACATCCTTGTTAAGCTATATGAAATGATGAACATGAAATGTGATGGCATACCAATAACTAAGTCTGAAGACGTTAGCTGTTTATGATAAGTGTTGGAGTAAGATCATGGTGATGATTGGTGATGATGTTAATCGAATAACTTATCGAAGAAGACGTCGTAATGAGATTATGAAGTTGATTGCTGAAGAGATTGATTGGCTCGTTCGTCTTTTTGACGATGATGACTATTTTTTTCTTCAATGAAGTACTTGCTGTATTTCTTATGATATTCGTTGACTAATGGACACAAGTCTGTTATTTGATCGTGTAACCATTTTAGTTCAGCAGTTAGTTCTTTGATGTCATAGTCTTCACCCGAAGATAGGATCTGATTTTGTTCAATACCTTATGATAGTTAGTACATGCGAAGAGATACATGTTTATCTTATTATCGTATTTTTTAAGCTTTATGAAGCCTTGTAGCACGCCACCAGGTCCACTTATACAACCTAGTACGATGGGGTTTAAGGTTACGGCTCCAGCTACTGTACCCGTACTGGTTAGGACGATTGATGTTAAGTTAAGAAATGTGTTCATCTTCTTGAAGTATTTGTAAGCTTTGTAATAACACCATGATTTTTTGTGATAGTGCCTGTATAGGTCTTTTAGAGCATTAACTTCTTCTTCTTCTAGATCTTGATTAATATGGTTGAAGTTTATGATCATTTTCTTGATTTTACTCTTCATATATACTTGGTTATATATTTATTGCACGTGTTTTTGTCCATAAGCCACTACGAGGGCACATTCATTACCATGAGGCGTTCCCTTGTATTGTCTTATGGCAACGTTGAACAACCTAATTTTCTTGTAATTAGCTATTTGATTTAACTTATATGATTCGAATATTGGATGGTGATGACTTGGTCCATGTCTATTATTTATGGTAAGTAAGTCTATGATGTTTTGGATCAGAGATGTCCATTTGATAAATGGTCTCAGTATGTATGGTGTTGTTGTCCATGACGTATTGTAATTGTAATTCTATACCATCACTACTATCTAGTATTGGATCTTTATCAACGTCGATGCCAACTAATATAACCTTTGATGTTTCATTCGGTGTTATGTACATAGCTGAAGTAGTGTAACCATTATCAGAAGCATCTGAAGGGAATATGAATGAAGTAGATAGAGTGTCGTAATACCATATTCTCCAAAAGTTTAACTTGCTGTCGACGTATTGTTTCCTAAGTTCATGAACATGATGGTTGTGATTATTTAGGTCGCTCATATATCATTACATTAAATTAAAGTGAAACCACCCTTTGCTTTAACCTAAATATCAAGGGTTTCATTACTGAAGTCTTATCAGTGCTTCCAGACATATGATATAACCTATACTTCCTTTCATAATTATCACTTAAGTTGATTACTACCACTGTAGAATCTAAGTCTTCTAGAGAAGAAAATGTTATCATAAGCTGCAGTTAATTCGTTAAAGACTTTGAATCTCCATTGACCATTAGTTTTAGCTGCGACTTGTCTTAGATTTAGACTATCTATTGATACAAAGCATGGAAAACTAAATTGTATGTACTTAGTACCATCTCCAATATAGTTTTCTTTGAATGCGTAGTGCTCATTAGTTGATAAGAGGTTTTCCGTAGGCATTCCAGAGAAGCCAAAATTGTCTTTTACTATTATTTCATATCTCTGATCACCAACTTCGAAGCTTCTATACCTCGGTATGAATAACCTATTGTAATTGATGTTGTCTATAGTCTTTGAATCATTTAGATTATTAAAGAGACCCATTATATATCATTATGATAGACTAAAATATGACTACTCTTTTCTTTAGTTGAAAAATAATCGGTTGCATATTAGTTGTATTGTTGATGGTTCCAGATATGTGATATAACCTATACTTCTTTCCATAATTATCGTCTAATGAGAATAATGCAACTGGATTGAATTCATCAATTTCGGAAATGTTGTCATAAGCTGCAGTTTCTTCGTTGAAGACTTTAACTCTCCATCGACCATTGTTCTTAGTACCGATTTGTCTCATGACGACCCTATAAATTGATACTAAACATGGAAAGGCAAATTCTATGAACTTACTACCATAACCAACGTAATTTGTTCTGAAGTAGTAACTTAAATTTTGCAGATGTTAGGTTTTCAATTGGCTTAGTGGAGTTGTCAAAATTGTTTTTAACAATTATTTCATGTCTTCGATCACCAGATTCTAGGCTCTTGTATCTTGGTATTGTGTGAGTATTGCTATAATCAATGTTGTCTATGATTAATGGATCAACTAGTCCTTCACCATGACGTCCGAATATGAACAAGGCGTATTTTGCGTCCTAGCACTCATTGTGAAAGCATGGATAGTGTTGTCATTCGGATTTACGATTCCTTCTATTCGAAGGCCATATGTTCCTATCTTTAAGTTGCCGATTCTGATGGTTAAGTTTCCAGAAGTCCTTCTATATAAGGCGCATACTACATGACTTGGTGAGATGTGATCGTCCTTAGTATAGTCTCTATAGTCTCTAAACACACCATACACAAAGGATCCAAATGTATTACCAATTGCAACGAAGTCGCTTGCTCTGAATTTGAAGATGTTCTTGGTGTGTGCTGACTTGTACGAATCACCAAGATCAACGTAGGTCTTCATTGCTGCATCCTTCTTGTCTACATAGGTTTTCATTGATGTATCCTTCCTAAATAATTGAGTCATCGTCTGTGTGTTATTCCTTTCTACGTATTTTTTGCTAGTAGCTTCGTAGCCACTAATAGGAGGGTAACGTAGCCCATCAATTGGTACGCCTTCCAAGGACAACCCTTCAGCAGCTTTGATTGATCTAGTTAAGCTAACACCAGGAATCTTATCTAAGTAAACCTTGACAACAGCGTCATTATCATTAGTTGGTTCACTTACGTTAGTAAGCTTTTTGTTTTCTATGTCGTAGTTGCCGTCACTATCAAGAACAAAGCCAATACCTGGAGGCCCTCTTTGTCCTCTTCTTCCTCCAACATTGACTACAGTCTTTGTATCACCTACATCGTTGAAGATACCCATTATATACGTATATGTTATATTATATCTTTCCATTGAAGTTCCATCTTATATTCTTCTTTGTCTTATCAACGTATAAGAAAGAATAGGGCTCTTTAGTTGCTTTATCGTATTCTTCTTTAGTAACACCAAGTTCTCGCGTAATGAGTCCTTTTTCAGTGTTGCTATTGAAATTATAGACACAGAAGTGGCTACAATTCAATCGTATTATTCTTGGTGTATGGTGGGACGATTGACTGAGATATATGACCGAACAATTTTTATGTCGACCTTGAATAAAGTATTTCTCTAAAGTAGCTTGGTTTTTATCACATACGAAGTCATCGAATATGACGACTTTTTGTCTTTCATCATCTAGTTCCGAAACGGGAATGATTTCATCATTACTGCATTTTAGGATTTCATAACCTATTATCTCACTGATCCTACTTAGTTTTTTACTCAATTCCTGGTACTTGCTTTGCTCTAATTATAAGTTCTTAGCGTATAGGTATAACTCATCATAGTATATTAATGGCTCTAATAACATATGCAACAAGGTGTTGGTCTTACCAGCACCTGATGGAGCTACAATGAGCATCCTAAAGTTGTTGTTATGCATGTAATCGTATAATTTTTTGTCGTTGGTTACAACATCAGTTGGATTATCATAATTCGGGATGTTCATTATATATATGTTATATTAATGTGTTACATAAGTTTAGATAAGTTTTTATATAACATATTATTATAACGGATATCGAAAGGTTAAGGAGATATACTAGCAAGAAGATTGAAGCTGACAAGAGCATCATTAGCGTTAAGAAGGTCTTGAAGGATGTGGAGTATGCAAAACAGGATAGGTATAAGGGAGTTAGTGAAGCATACAAGCCACTCCTAGATAAGCAAGACTTGGTCAAGAAGACCATTGACGAAAAACAAGATCAATTGATTGATCAATTACAAGGTAACCAACTTGCTATGACGAGAGGATTGAAGGGATAATGGATGTTGCAGAAGAGAATCAGAGAACGAGGATCTTTGAAGAAGAATTACCAAAATTACTATTGGAGATAGCTGATGAACCACCTAAAGTTTCTCGAATTAACATTGGTGATAAGTTCGACGAACATGACAGGAGTGTATTAGAATACTACGAACTTAGTAAACCAGAGGAGTTCTTCAACTTAGACGATGAAGCATTACTTGCGCAAAGGGAAAGGGCTGCTACTGTTCCTAAGTTGTTAGGACCTATAAAGTCTCGTAAGAGCACCACGCCAGATCAAGTGAAAAATATAGACTCACAAATAGAAACTCTTAGAAAGTGTAGGAAAGTCATAGATAACGTACTAAAATATTGTAAGTATGTGAAGACAGGGGATGGTATCAAGTATACCCAACCAAAACGTAATGCTTACAAGATTGACCTAAGAATAGGTGATCATAGTCCCTTGTCATGTTCCGACCTTACTAATGTTCATATCAACTAGTGGCAGTCTGACTCGATTAGTTTATAAACTATTTTCAGACTGCCAGTATCATTTATTTTTTTTGTCTTAATTTATAATTCATATGTAAAAATACAAGATACAAAATAAAATTTGTTGTTGTTGAAGATTGATGTACCAAGATTAATAGGGCAATTGAATATGGTTGCATATAAAGATGGTGTGAAGGTTTATGATAAAAAAGTTGACCCCGATACTAGGAATCTATTCACGAAACGTTTTAATGGTAACAAGCGGTATAGTGAACTATCACCAAGGGTGTTTAATGATTTGAATCAATTATCAGAGATTCCCATTCATAGAACTAGTAAGAAGTACTCAAAGATTGGATCAGGAGTTGTATTCTTCAATAATCCTGATGATTTTTGGTGCAACGAATGGAACTGGTGAGATGTCTACAGGTAATGATAATAAGGAACTAAGGAAGGAATGCGTAGATAAAGCGCATAAATTAAGGGATTTGAAGGTGATTAATACTAGGAAGCTGAATAAGATGTTGCTACAATATGTTATGTAACTTAATATTATAATGAACTACACAGAAAGATCCATTCACATTAGTAGCGTAGATAGAGTTAAGTATGGAGTCTCTAGACCAGATGACTTCACAATCAAATTTAATCCACAACTTCGATTGGAAAACAACATGCATCACAAACTTGCAGTAGATAATGTAAGCATGACTTATTCGTGGCATAACATAGGTAGTAAGTATAATAATGAAAAGACTAAGTATTCACATGATGGTAGGGTGAGTTGGAACACGATCACTTTTCCAAGTGGAATGTATAGTTATAGTGATATAAACGATTACATTCATGAGGTAATGGGAAACAATAATCATAAGAAGGCAGATGGTACCTACGACATCAACATATTATTCGTTCTGTCAACTTATAGTGTAGTAATAGTGATTTCGAATAATTACCAATTGGACTTGAGGAATTCCAACTTTGGAGACTTAATTGGCTTTGATAAGAAGATAATTAATCAGATTGAGCATGGTTCCCGTCTTCCAAACATAACTAATAGTATTGATGCATTGTATATCAGTAGTAATGTCATTAGTGATTCAATCGTGTCAGGCGTACCAACTAGTACTTTATTCGTAGTATCAACTGAAAACTTGAGACGTGGTCATCCATTTACGATTAAACCAAGGAGGGCTATGTTTAATAATATTTCAACTTATGTAATCAGCGACATTCGATTCTATATACTAGATTCCTTGAAGAGACCTGTTGATTTGAATGGTATAGATTGGCATATGAATTTAATTCTTAGATCTACGCCATTATAACCTAACTAATGTATATATCATAGTGCGTCAACACGAACACAAGAGAAGGTACGATCCAGCGTTAGGTAAGTACGTATACAGGCATATCTATGATGGTGGTAGCATCTTCAGTTCCATAGCAGACTTTGGACGTAGGATGTTAGGCAAGAAGGTGGTAACTAGCACAGCAAAAGCCGTAGGTAAGAAATCTGCAGAAAGAGCTATTAATACGAGAGGTGAATACGTTGGTAAGAAAGCTGGTGAGAAAATGGTTAGCATGATGGAAGGTAAGAAGAAAGGAGGTGATGAAATAGTTAAGATGTTAAGGAATGAAAAGGTTGTCAAAAAACCAACGAATGATTATGATAGGAATGCAGCAATTTTAAGGATTATGTCAGGACATGGATTAAGGAGAAGAAGGTGATTTTTATCTAAACCAATAATATACATGACAAGCTATAGAAGTCCAAAGTTAATTGAGCGTTGTGAAGACGTAGTATTCGATCTAGAAACACCACTCGTAACAGCAGTAGCGAATGGTGCACATCAAAACAGAGCCAATCTTAGGATTGTTGCTGATAATACAGGTGAGGTTACTCCATTTAATTGGTATGACGCTCGCTTCTTGGTTAAATTTAAGTTGGAAAAGCTAGCTGATGGAGGTGCTGTTGCGAAAGCTGAATTTAATGCAATGTTGAATGGAGCTCATTCCCTAATCAAGAATTTATTGGTGAAGGTAAATGGTATTCAAGTATACGACAACACATCAGTTAATCAAAGCATTAATGTTAGAAATTTTTTAGAATATGATGAATCATATAAAATAAAGGCTACCAATTTGTTCTTTTACCTTGATAATAGTCGAAATGCAGTGATTGCAGATAATAAAGGATTTAAAACTCGCGTTACCGCATTGGATGGGAGTGCAATCGTTACCTATGAGATCCCGCTAAACAGATACTCCTTCTTCGAGGCACTTTAGGATGAATTCTTACCTATTTCCAAGGTGAAAATGCTGATTGGTATTGAAGACGATGCAAACATAGTTTGGCAAAGTCATGCTGTTTGTAGAGTAATCATCGAGAGGTTGCAACTATGGGTACCTAGGATAGATTTCAAGTGTGAAGGTAGCTTACTATACACTCGTGATTATTTAAAGCCTCATACATGGACATACCTTAGGGAAATGATTGAGAGGTCACAATCGACTAAGTCACAACATGGATCGTTTAGGGTTAGTGCAGGCATTAAGAGTCCAAGACATGTGTTCGTTTGGATAGTAAACGACGTGAGCGTTGGTAATCAGACTAATAATATGTTCTTGTTTGATACCTTCAATATTGCTAATGATTAGAAGCTAGCAGCATGCCACCTAGAGGTTGGAAATGGAAATAAGTATCCAAGGGTTGAATATGATGCTACTGACGATGTGTCTAGGATATATAGAGACGTATTGAAGTACGTGCATGCTAATAATGATTTCAAGGGGTCAACGTTGCTAACACGATCTGATTTTGAATTACTATTCCCCATGTTGTACTTCGACTTAACTAAGCAAAAATCAGATACTAAGGATGGAACAACTAAATTGACGTTTCATTACAAGCTAAGTGGTGCTACCAATGCTGACTTTTCAGTTTATGCGCTAGTCCTTTACGAACAGGAAGTCGAATTGGTTCAACAAAGTAGTAAGTTGATCTTGAGAACTTAATTTAGTATAATCTATTAATATAAATGTCATATAAGTAAGTCAGTAAGCCTAACAAGAGGTCAGAAAGAAAAAATGCTCAAATCATACCAGAAAATGGCACCGTTTACGATTAGATTAAAACATACTCAATTGACGGGAAATGATCCACTTATGCTCACTCGAACTCAAATTAAAAGAATTGAGAAGAGCATAGGAAATAGAACAGGAACTGATATTAGAGTTAGTGCAACTCAAATGAGGAAACAAGATGGTGGTAGCCTATTTTCAGCATTAGCACCTTTGATGAAGATGGCTATGCCAATAGTGAAGAGTGCTGTAGGTCCTCTAGCAACTGGAGCCCTATCTGGATTGTCTAGCTTTGGAGTGAATAAGATTCTAGGTTCTGGTTTGTTTTCAGTACCACAAGATAAAGTTGACAAGTTGATTAGATACAAGAACTACCTTAATGAATCACAAAAGAAACAAATAGTATCAGCACTACAGACTGGTTCTGGAATTCCTAGATTCAGACTAACTAAGAAACAGACTGGTGCTGGTTTCGGATCAATACTAGCTTCAATTGGCATTCCATTATTGTTGAATGCATTAACTGGGAAAGTATTGCAAGTCTATCCTCATGCATCAACATCAAATGTTAGAAACGTATACGTCCCACCCCAAGTTAAACGTGAGGAAGGCATCCATTAGCACCACCTCCTTTCTATGGATCATAGGGCGAATCTATTGGTATGGGAATAAAAAAAGAAAAGGAAAGGAAAGGGGTTAATCCTTGGAAAAAACAGTCCATTCAAAGGCGTTCCATTACTAGGAGCAACCTTTTGAAGTTCATTAACAAACCACTAAGCAACATAGACTTATCAAGATGGGTAAAGCAACTTAGCATAAGGTACTTCATAGGTGTATACTCTAGAGACGCATTACCAACAGCAATACGCAAGAAAGAATGTGGAATCATTAATCTAGACACACAGATTGGCCCTGGTACTCACTGGGTTTGTTATAGAAGCTTTGATGAATATTGTGAATACTTTGATTCATTTGGTTTACCCGTGGCTGAGGAGATTAAGAAGTACGTATCAACTAGTCGCAAGCAAGTAATATACAACGTAGATGAAATTCAAGAGAGGAATAGCGTATTGTGTGGTTATTGGTGCTTATACTTCTTGCATGAGAGGGACAAAGGAACACCATACCTAAATACGATTCATAACGTAAGATTCAATCCTACTAATCACATCGTAAACCATAGATTATTAATAAGATACTTTAGTATAATAAATTATATGGAAGCTTATCGTACGTTAGAAAAACGATTAACTAGAACCATACCAGACTACAAATCCAAAAAACGTGGAGCAACTATAGGTGGTATAATTATGACGAGGAGTAAATGTGCTATTTGTGGAACACCTAAAAAGGAACTAATATCAACTTTCAAGACGGATGAAAATGGGATGGCTTATGTAATACCAAGAAGTGATAGGTTTGTTTTGGAGGAGAAGCATTTAAATCTTTGGAAATTATAATCTAATTAACAAATATATGATAACATATTGCGTAAGAGAAAGAACGAATACGGAATCCATTCCAAATTCTGAAAGATACGAGGTAGCCAAAAATGGTAGACTAATGTTGAAGAGCAAATGTGCCAGTTGTGGGATCACCAAATCACAATTCGTAAAGAATACATCGGGAGGGTCAGTTACCGACGAACTGTTGAAAGCAGCATTCAAGACTGTAGGAACGCTTGGTAAGGAAGCTGTTAAAGCGGGGTTGAAGAATAAAGGTACACAACGATTTGCTGGTAGGTTCGTAAAGAACTATGCGGACAAGATAATAGACCGAGAAGCTAGCAACATACTAAACTCTCTAGCAACATACTAAACTCTCTAGCAAGTAGATTATGATATAATGTATGAATATATGAGATCGTATTGCGTAAAAGCAAAAATGGTAGACTAATGGTGAAGAGCGTATGCGCTAGCTGTGGGAGAAGGAAGTCGCAGTTTGTATCACAGAAAGGTGGTAACGTAGAGGTTAATAGTATGCAAGACTTTTATCAGTTAAATCCTAACTACCTATCACATGGAATGACGGGTGGAGCTCGCGACATTCATAAGCTCATTGGTAAGATTCCAAGACCCAAAGCTAGATTCACACCTAGTATGTATAAGTATATGGGACCATATAATCCACTAAACAAGCAGTTGGAGTATAATAAGAGCACTGGTGAAGTAACCAAGTGACATGTACATAAAGTAGACGAAATAGCTGCCCATCATGATATTTGTTATGACATGGGTAAGAGTAAAGGTGAGTGCGACAAGAAAATGGTTAAATCACTTGATGCGATACCATATGGTGAGATGCCTAAATGGGGTCAGACTGCAAGGTTCTTGATTAATGCGAAACAAAAGCTTGGACTTGGTGTTAAATC
>JAOBAT010135818.1:0-11989 GCA_026413305.1 Hydrozoanthus tunicans | reverse complement strand
ACTCTCAAAATTTTGAAATATTCCTAGAGGTTGTCAAGAATTATAGCAAGACAAGACATGCACACAGTATGTGGTTTTCAGTAAATATTATTTTATATTTGTTCTGAAAATGGACTGAGTTGACAGTGTCCCGAGTGAATGAATACCTACCTGGATGAATATTTTGCAGCATTCGACTGATTGCCTTACAGATGTGAAACCCTCTGACGAACGAAGCTCCTAATCAACTGTTCTTCTTCCTCAAAAATCTCCGCCATTTTTGCCAAAAAGTGCCGTAAATCCTTGGTGTAAACAAATGGAATTCCAGTGGTATTGAGAAAAGCCTTTGGGACCATCTCACCAGCCTAATTTTCTGAATCAATATAGTAAGTCCTTTAACTTTTTTGGTGTTGTTTTTTTCTTATATACGCCCCATTGCGTGAACCACCAAGAAAGAAAATATAAAATGATACATTATATATAATATATAATATATATAATGTATCATATAATATCATTAGAAAATATCATATAATGTATCATTTAAACCTCACTTTGAAAACCTTTTTCAGTTTGTTTTTTCAGTTTGTTAATGAGTATATTATTTCTTAATAAACTAAAAAAACTTTTTTAACTTTTGCATGGTATACCATGTTTCACAAAGGCCTGCCTTGGGTGTAAGAATATCACCCGTTGGGAAATCAATTTTAAACTCCTTCCTCAAGCATTGTTTCATGGAACAGTGCTTCCCACTCAGCCTTATCTAAAACCTTCAGTTCATCTTTTTGTTGTGCTACAGAAGAACCTCCACTGACAGACTCCCTTGTTGCCGACAGAAACCTTGACCTTGCCCTAACTGTTTTCTTGCCAACCTCAGCATTAAACCTTCTGGCCCTAGGACACCTCTTGACCTGTATTGGCTAAGAGTGAAAAAATAAGGTAGATGTAATTTTAGCAGAAAGACGTTTTAGTCTTTAACTCTTATTCTCTCTCCTTAATTCAGTATGATACCTTAACAGGCTCGGAGACTAACGCCGGCCCGGCAGTGAATGACCGGCAAATTCTACGCCAGGCCGGTAGATTTCATGAAACACCAGCGTCATGAGAAAAATTTGAAAAATAATTTATTGCCAATGGACCTCAGCTAGATGATTTACAACTTTCTTCTTCTTGAACGAAAAGTCTTCGTTTACTTATAAGTAATCTAAGAAATTAAATTCATTTTAATAGTAATAAAAATTAAACAACAAAAATCATCCGCAGTCTTGTCTCTAGGCTCGTAATTTCGGCAATCATCTACACACGCTGTCTGGCTGCGCAAGCGCCTATCTATTTCCCGCCATTCTGCTGAAGGTATTTCGTTGCAAATAAGATTTGGTTTCTTGCTGTGAGTTAAATATGAGTCAGTCTAGTTTATGGCAATTTTTTAAAATTCTTCGGGTCCACCCTCCCCCCCCAAAAAAAACTTGCAAAATTTGTGATACTGCAATTCCCGTTGGTTGTTAATGTTATAAATTAGAAGAAGCTAGCACTGGGTAACAATTGGTAAGACTTGTTTTTTACATTCACGCCTGTGAAATTCCCCTACTTTGACGGTTTCCCTACAGCTGGGGTTACTGTACCTCAGTTTTAGCTCCGAACTCATGATTTGCACCACAGCTGGAACTCAACGAAGTCAGTTTGCTGCTGCATCCCTCTCCCTGCAGTTTTATCAATTTTGGGGCACAGTGGGATGAATTTGGTCGCCATAATTTTTTTGGTTGTCCTGGTTATGTTGCTTGATGAAAAGATTACATACTGGGCAGTTCCCTGTTTGCTTTTCTTTTTTTTTTTGGACTGGGCAAACAGCTAAGGTAACGTTTACAGCAGAAAACCTGGTGGTTGCATTGTAACATGATTGGCACAGCCATTGTAACATGATTGGCACAGTACTTTGTTCGTCATCTTTTTCGACCTTTATGTCAAAAGCAAGTTTGCATGTTTTTGGCAAGAGTACTTGAGCTATCTTTCGCTCTTTGCTTTTCTCAATCGGCCACCGAAAATCCTGCACAAGGAATGAAGTATAGAAGACCATGGAGGTATGAGTTTGGATTCCCCGATTGAAACTTGAAGTTAAAGTAGCCGAGAGAGCAAGAGATTTGAAAAGAGTTCGTTCGCTTGCTATGGCAAACGTACTGTAACATTGTAGGTTTGTCATTTATAATTTTTTTCTAAATCTATTACAACACACAAGAAAAATTCCGATGTGCGTAAAACACCCTTTGGATTTGCGTGCTTGATTATATGTTAAAAAACTATATGATGCATGCTACAGCGGTGTATATATATTTCTTATGAATTATATTACAGACTATACGCATTATGTATGTAAGTCGACTAGAACGTCACGACGGACGGTTTCACAAAATTGACATAATCATACTTAAGGTCGTGCAAATAATTTTGTTAACACAGTAAGCTATATAAGCTACTATGTTCTTAACCTTAATAGGCGACATATTTGATCTACGTGCAGCCACAATGAACAGCTGTCGGGCTGGATCTATTACGCGGAAATTGTTTATTTTCGTAAGGTGCCAGGATGTCCGTAACTCTTGTTTTATTGGGAATGTTAAAAAAGCCTTAGAAGCAAAAATTTTGTTTGTTAATTCGAACGAATAGTCTGAACTCAAAGGAAATATGATGCGATAGAAACAGCAAGTTCGCCCTTAGAGTGGCCCACTTAACTTGCACATCGAATTCGAAGTTTGGGTATGAAACAAACAAAACAGGAAGCAGGAGTTATTTTTGTATACTTATTCATGTTGTGGATTTCAATTGCTACAAAAATTCAAGTTACTCGAAAAATAAATCAGTCAAAGTTTCACTGCAAAGTGATACGCTTCGGTAGCGAGAGCTTCCAGATACTCCGAAAACGTTCAACTCTCGTTTAACTGCAAGTGTTTTTCTCTTCGATTAACGCAAAATAATATATAACCATCAGTGGATGTCATGAAAAATACCTGGTGATTCTCCTGGTGGCCAGTGGCAACTGCAAATTCCAGTGTTTTCATCTGGACACCACTGTATTTTTTTTTTTTAAGTTTTAATCCGACCAGTTCATATTTCAGCAGCGACTCATAATTGTCCAGCAAATATTTTGGCCTCTGAGTGACACGAAATAAAAAACTGAAATTGGCACTTTTATCCCTATCATAGCCATTCTGATTCACACAGCGCATATCATATTTGCCCATTTTCAAAGCGAATATGTAAAACACCCGCCTCCGACATCTTTGTTTACAAACAGAAAGGTTGCAAAAATTACCCTACGACCTCGTTCTCATGTTTCTGGCGCGCGTTACTTGGAACAACTCCGGGAAGGTGAATTATATTTGGCATGTAAAAATCTCTAGTATTTATTAACAATATAGAAGTAATTGAAGCGCCATGTTACTTAATCAGATCATCTATCTATTATTCAATGGCCCTGGCAAAAGCCGAAATTTGAAATTCGTGACACAGAACTCGCCCTCGCTTTTTTAAAGTTGGTTTTGTTGTGCCGAACAAGTCGTAAAGGGATTTGTTATGGGTGCTTGAATACTCACACGCAATTCAAGTGCAGATCAGCAAATACTCAACATATTTAAGTTCAGATTCATTTGTTTTAACATTTTTTATATTGAACAACCGTTCACGTTATTTGCTTTAACTTCTTTGATCAATATCTAGAACTAGCCGAAAATACATAATTTCTTCAAACCAATACAATTGTCCAGGCACGCATCACTATGCTGAGGCTAATTAAAATTTTTAAAATTAAAGTCTTAAAACGTTTTGACTTGTGACCGAAATGTTGATGGCTTCGTGAAATCACGAGTTCTTTTCTTTCAAAATAGAAACTTCGGCACGTTGTTGTTGAATAACTCAAGATGAAAAAATGTCGGAATATTGTAAATATTAGACTACAATTTTTAAAATTTTTTTGTAGGCTAGAAAAGATATGATAATAAACTTTAGTTTGTGCCATTCAGGCCAAAAATCTTGCTTTAGAAAGAATTTCTTATTTAAAAAAAATAGACGTTTTCGGAAACACTCTTCTCCTCAGTTATCTTACCAAGGTGAAAACAGTTTTGATGTCTCAAAGTAGGTGACTTCTAATGTCGTAACTGTGGCTATTTGTAAGACAAAATATTTTGAATGAAAACTTTCAGATGGATCGAGTGCCTTGCATTAGAGTTTCAAAGCAAACTCTTTCACTTTCTCAGTTGGCTTTTCTACTCTAAAATAGGGACCATTAGATTATGGAAAGTGGTCTCAAAGTAGGATCAATTATCTAAAGAAAAATTAAAGGTAAAAACTGATCTTGGCAACGTTTATTTTAGTACATTTTTCCACAGTCATAGTTGAGTGGAAATAAGAAGTATAACCTGTTTGTTGGTTTGTTTAAAAAACTTATCTGAGTCTTAATTACTGTCTTCTTCTGTATTCTAATCTTAATAAAAACATATACTTGGATTCGTCCCATTTGTTTGGAATAGCAGCTTCGCTTTATTTTTAGTTACAAGAAACAATATAGAAAAAAGAAATTATGGAAGTAGCACGAAAGACAGTAAAAAGCAAAGAAGAGAGCTTTAAAAGGATGTTTATACTAATTAATTATATTCTTGCTGTGGTTCTTTTTTTTTCCATTACATCTTCGCAAATCTTACAGCGCTAGATTTCGATTTGAAAACAATGTATTGACGATTCATTTTTACTAAAATATGTAAATATAAAACATAAAAAATTTTTATCAACATATCAAATTAAAATATCTAAAATTTCTACCATAGAAAAACAGACCCACTCGTTCGAACGTCTTGCTGAGTCTTTAGAAATTCTGATCCACTCGTTCGAACGGCTTGTCAAGTCGTTAGAAATTTTGACCCACTCGTTCGAACGGCTTGTCAAGTCGTTAGAAAAACAGACCCACCCGATCGAACGACTTGCTGAGTCTTTAGAAATTCTGATCCACTCGTTCGAACGACTTGCTTTTTTTCCATTATACTTTGTAAATCTTTCAGTGCTAGATTTCGATTTAAAAACAATGTATTGACGATTCATTTTTACTACAATATGAAAATATAAAACATAATAAATTTTGTTAAAATGGGAAATAAGATATTTAAAAATTTCAACCATTGAAAGGTAGGGCAAATGTTTTAAGGTTGGGATTTGTATCTATTCTTGACAGTCTACTTTGTCATCATGATATGTTAGCATGTTCGTGAAAATGGAAACAATTTTGACATTTCGAATTAAAAAAGCATTTTATTGCTGTGTTGGATATTGCTTTTTAAAGACATGGTGTTCATTTGTTGTTTTACCTGTCGTTACATTGTTTAAAGTTCTAATGCAGTCTAGACCTAAACTTGTCTTTGTGGTGAACGCGCTTTGCGTTGTAATTATATTTCACTAACAATTTGTAAGTAGCGTTAAAATTTTTTCACCAAGTTATAGTAGCTCCATTTTTTTAAAAATATAGCCGTGAATCCGACATCAACAAACTGAATTGATAAAACTTTTTTTTGGAACAAACGTCTCTGCCTACCCGCTTGCTGATATTGTGTGGTTTGAAGACTACATCAACTTGGTCCGGTGTGTTTTGAGAACTGCAAAAGATCTTCATATAAATATATAGATACCTGAATGAAGATATTTTGTGTCGCCTTCCTAACAATCTTGTAGAGTAAGTAACAGTGAATGTAGGTGTTTAAAGTTTCCTCGGAAGAAAAACCTCTTTTTGCAAAAACTCCGAGTGTTCACTTGACATTTTAAATACTACGAAGATTGAAAGATTTCAATCAGATAATCAAACTTTTTGTCTAATGTTTACGATATAAATATTCAAAGTATTGGTAAAGTTGAATTGAAGCCATACAATATAGAGAGACAGGGGAAGTTGAACATATCCAATTTAAGTGCTACTGAAGTGAAACTTTCCAACTAATTTGAAATACCTAACATTACAGTTTGATATAAATAATTAACGCTAATGCCCAAGTTTGTTACCAGGTATTAAAACAAACTTCGCGGACATGCAATCTTAATAGACAAAAATGCCAATTTGAGCGCCAAGATGCGAAACTTTTTAATGTATGTGAGTGAAGTCGCACGACTTAAAGGCGGAATATCCAAATCTAATTTTCTCGGTCAAATTCATACGATGCGTTGCTGGTGGCCCAGGTTTTCAGCAAAAAACTAACTAACGCCAGTACAGTGCAGCTTGGAGTCCTTTCAAACCATGTGACGTCATAAATCGCCGGCGTATGTTTTGAATATTATTCGCACTGAACGCAGTATTTTGAAAGCTTATTTTTGGGACCCAAAATAATCAGGTGAGCACTTTCATACTTTTCTAGTCGAAGTAGAAGTGTTGGAAAAACCGTTACAGCTATAAAATTAAATTACCAATAACAAATTTATAGGCTTCAGTAGCATTATAGGAATCTATAGATTAACATAACATCGAAACTCCTAGAAACATAAAAGAAGCTTTGTAATGTTTTTAGAGAACTGTGCACGACCTCCTGCGAAAAATTAAAAGCGCTGAGTCATTGTAGTGGGGCCGTTATGTAATATCAATGACCATGAAATAATTTTATAACTAGTTATACGACTATTGATGTTGACCGATCGTTGGAATTGCAAAAAGAATGACCCTCCTTGAAAATATGTTTGCTTGAGAAACGTTCGGGGGTCTTTCTTTCCCCTCCAACAATTTCCTTCGTTGCAGCCGGGGACCGGCCAGCACAATCACAAAGTTACTTGTTCTAAAATCTCCTTGTCTTAAAACAACTGTCTTGTATAGTTATTTTTCAATTAAATGTTCAATTAGGCATTACTTAAGAACAAATGAATAAGCATCAACACTGAAAAAGATTTGCATTTCTCAAAATGGGAAAAATGTAGGACAAAAACCATCGCATGGGCCAATCTTTAATGAACTCCAGAGTTTTCTATATAACAAACCATTTACGGTATTAGGAGTTCTCAAAGTGAAAAGAAATACCTAGGAAATGTTTTATATCACTTTTGAATACCACGAAATTCTTCTTAAAAATTCCGTTAATCAGGTATACGTACAAATTATGCAATCTGGATGAAAGTCAAGATTCTGTTGTTGCTCCGCTTTACAATAAAAGTAAAAGCAAAACATTAATTAGGAAAACACAAATTTTGAGAAAAAGGGGCTTAAGCATTTTTATATTCTAAAAGGTCTCTCCGTTCAACGTTTTCATAAAATAACAACTAATGTTCTCAATTTTTGGCTTCCATTAATTTTTTTTCTTCTCAAAACTTTCAATAATTCCTTGCGTTCTTTAGTAATTATATATCCCCTGTACTATAGTAGAGTAATTAGGTAACACAACGAAGTATTGTACCGATATTATACTGCTGAGAAAAAAAAATTAAACAAAGAAAGTGTAAAATGCAAAGGGTAAGACAAGAATAAAATTCTGAAGCTATGTGTTAACCTTGTTACGTCATTCGATCTCTTTGAGAACAAAGGAACCTTTCCTTTTCTAAAAGAGCCTACAATAGCACCACGAAGCGTTTTGTAGAAGTGTTTAAGTCATTAGTTTAGTTTTAGTACTGGCAACTGCATTTAAAATACAATTTTAAGGATCAAACACTGACATTTACCAGTAGTAATTTCTGTTAGTACGACAAAGACATCGCAGGTCAATAACATAATAAAAAAATTATATGCTATTTTTAAGCAAGTAAGAGCTTTAGCCAGACAAGGGCGTTGCTTTCTCAAGTGTTGTCCTCCTCACACACGCGTAAAGTAAGCGTAATAACTAATAACTCAAACTCCTCTTAACCATCCTCAAGAACCTATATCTATTCATGTCATACTTTCTCAAAAAATTCTACTCTACAACACTTTTTTTGGTCATTTTTTTTGTATATATAATTTAAATTATGACCTTTGTTTTGAAAGTGTATTTAAATATCATTAACAAAAATGTTTTTACTCACATTTGCTACCGTGGTGAATTATCCACGGAAGTATTTTATCTCTTTTCTTAATGGAAGTTTGAATCAGTTTATCTGGCAAGTAGAAGTAGAACTAATCATTTCAATGGGGTCATCGTAAATAATGTCTAATGTGCATACATGTATACTAACTTCAGATTCGATTTAAAAAGAAACTGTCCATAAAGGTAATAAAGTTTTTCGTATAGATTTCGTTTACCTAAATTTGGTTATGGCATAAAGAGGAAAACCTGAAACAAACAAAACTGTGTTCTTAAAAATTTAGTATTTTGCAGAACTCCAAAGCAGTTATGTCAAATGCAAATGGAATTGTGAAGGTAGCTTAAAGGCAAAAGTTTCTCACAAAAAAGTAATTTTTACGTCAAGTTGAATAAAAGTAGGACAAAAATATAAGAATGAACACTAATTTTGTCGATAATTTTTGAGATGGTGCTGCACAATGTTGTTATTTTGTATTAGCTAGACTCTGCAGCTTACAATTCTCGATATTGGTTTCAGAGAGGACGTTTTGCACGTCAGTCATTATTGCTGTATTTGTTAGCATTTCATTTATACTTGATTTAAGACACATAAAAACATGGTCAAGACAGACGTGCATGCTAACGTCTACAGGTGGTGGTTTTGTAAAGACAAAGATCTATCTTTGCATCTTAACAATGGAAAGTTTCAATCTTTAACAAACTCCTTCACATACAAGGTTACCGAGTCTAATATGCTACCATTGTAAAATGGTAACTTATTAGCAATGCAAATAGCTCTATAGGTGCTGTTTGCTAGAGAACCAATCTGTACTGAAATAATGCTCGTAAATGATTCTTTTACTTTTCTTTGGAAATGGAACAAGCATAAAAGAAAAAAAGGAAATGTAAAATTCCCTCCCCAGTTATCTTGTTTCGGTTCCGCGACTTACTCCGAGTCATAACAAAACTCTTGAAAGTCTGACGCGGTTTTAATTGTTCGTGTCAAGAGCTGTGGAAAATTAATCTTATTGTCATACCTTTTGTTCCAGACCTAGGAAATCTGATGATCCGATACAGTCGCTCGTTAGGACTAACAATGCCACTCAAACAAAGACTCATGGAGAGGAAACAAAAATTTTCCTTTTGCATTTTCGTTCCATAATTATGTTTTTAAATTTCCTTCAAAATGTTTATTTTGCTAGATACTTAACTATCACACCTAATAAAATAGCTATCGCTGATTTTTAGCTCAAATTCAATGAGATTTCTATGTCCATTGATTAAAGTGCCGGTCTTAGCCTATCGACACATAGGCGCCTAATTCTTTTTAAGAAAAGCACGATATTGCTCAACATGTTGACAACGAGTTCATTCAAACTCGGTTGTGCTCTGTACTAGCCCGATGCTACTTCATAATGATGTGGGTTGCTTAAGTTTATGATTGTTTTGTACAGATCAAACCTGAGGATGATTAACCTACTGCTGTGGAGGGTGGTTCTTCTCCATTTATGGTTTGTTGGTCAAAAAACAACAAAAGGTAATATCAGTTGTTTTTACTGTCAACATTGTGAGATAGGATTTGGTGTTAAGCTATCAGATCAGTTAAGCAACGTTACGATTCCCCCGATAATCCTGCTTTTTCTGAATGCTAGAAATACGTTCTTTGAAGAGACTTAGCAGAATTTAGATTAGGAAAACAAACGAAAAATGAAAACAGTCTGAGTTAACGAACCATTTGATTCTAGTTCATATTTTTTTAATAAACATTTGAAACGGAACAATTAAAGTATTCAAGGCACCTTTGCCAAGATGTCTGTTTTCTTTGTTCCTTCAGGAAGGGAGGTAAAAATAATCTACCTTAATTTTAAAAATCCCAGTGTGTTCATTTTTTAGAGCTTGTAATTAATAATAGTTTTTGCTTGAGTATTGTTTTTACGTTAATTCAATATAAAGAAACCAAGAAAAGCAAAGTTAACATTACGCTAGGGGTTTACAATTTGCACTCGATGCCATGAAGCTAAACTAAGGCTTTAGCATGATTTAAATATTGATATTACGGCGATAACAGAAAACATTTGAATTAATGATCTGGGCCCGGTTTTTTGTTTGAATGGCTTAAGTTAATCAGCTGAGGAACCGGGACAAGGCCCCTTTATACTATGAGTGTAACCATTAAAAGTCCTGCACTGAAGAAAAACTAGTTATGCAATTTTGTTAGGTTCAAAAACTAGCCTTTAGTGTTGTTATCGGTATTACAGCAACTGTTGTAATGTAAAAAAAACAAAACAAATGGTACATTTTTTGTCTTAAAAAGTAAATTTCACACTCGTGTTTATCAGTTTGTTTTGAATGTGGGACAATTTACTACAATTTCTGTTTTGTATTTTTAGCAAATTTATTCGGCACAACTGGTTTGGGAGGGTAACGAACTCGTAATGAACCCGTTGGTTCACCCTAATAAATCACTCATAAGTCTAGTGAGTAAAGAAGGGTATAATATAAAAGACTGGCTGCTTCAAGTGTTTTAAAAACAATCATTAACTACAGTTCTTCCCCTTTCAGAATGATAAACTTAGGCTATGAAAAACAAACCATCTGTTTAGTAACGTTTAAAAGAGTTTGTGTAGAGAAATTGCGCTTCTAACGGAAGAGAACCCTGTTGAGTTAGAATATTCAACTTTAGTACTATACACAAACCATATAATATTCCCGTTCACGGCTGAGGCTACTACTCTAGTTCAATTTCTAGAAAATAGTTTCAAGATTATGGTTGATTGTCTTTCACAGCGAATTTTGATTTTTCTATTTATTTTCGAGCACAATTGGTTAAAATAGATGGTTGTTTGCTTCTTGTTTTGTCTTCGAAGCACTCTCTTTTTGACCACATGTTCACCCAACGCTCCTCCTTTTTAAACTATTTGGCGATTTCTTTGACAGAATGACCAAATAACTGTAGTATGGTTGTTTGAGCTCTAGCATAAACAATATTTGGCCTCTATTTTTGTGACAGAGAAAACGGAAAGTTCACAGAAAAATCGGAGAGTACTAACGGCAAAATCAGGAAACAAGTTCTAAGAAAAAACTGTTTTGTTTAGAATATTAACAATTTTAGATCTTTTGAAATGCCTTGTATTGATTGTATTCTTTAAATGCCCCAAGGTCGAAAAACGAATTGATTAATTGTAAGACGAGTTTTAGCAGATCAACAGCGAAGGAATTGTTTGCATCATTAAAATACAAATGTCTTTTTCACAAGAACTAACATCCTTTTTAAAACCTATACTTGTCTGTGGTTTTATGTTTTGCTATTGTTCAATTTTATCTACAAAGCTTGCAGTGTAGATTATAACCTTAATATTTGCTCTGATATTATCGAAATGGTATTCTGAATCTTGGATACAAAGTTGAAGAATAAATTAGTTATTCACAAGTTAAAAGCTCAGAAGAAATTTTGAGTTATTGACGGGATCGAACTCGCAAGCCTCTGAGCACCGAGCAGATACTCTACACCCTGTGCTACAGAGACTCGCATGAGGAGCCGAGTCACTGGTTGAATTCTTGTCGTGCCCCGCTTGACTTACGTCTCGCAAACTGCTCGCTCGATATGTCCAATAGTACGTTGGTACTTGCGCTTCTATCATATACTTTGAAAGTTATAAATCTATAGCTTTTTCCACGAAGAATACGAGTATATTTGTTTTTTTTATCAAAAAAACTGCAGAAAGGTATCAATTGAAGATGCTTGTGACTTAATTGTATATTTTGCTGTTTGGCATTTTTTTAAGAGAAAAAACATGAACTTGATTTTGAGGTTAGCTGCACAATTCCATTTAGAGCTCATTTCCTTCAAATTTGTTTGTCCTTCGAAGAGCAATCAACCACTAGTAATTTCATTTCTTTCACAATATAATCACTCCTTCTTACTACTTTCTACTGCTATTTTTTACCACCACTATTACTACTACTACTACTACTACTACTACTACTACTACTACTACTACTACTACTACTACTACTACTACTAC